>FIZR01007905.1:0-17600 GCA_900060175.1 Ferrisia virgata
AAAAGTCAAAAGTTTTCATTCTTTCGAAAGGTTTTTTTTTTTTTTTTTTTTTTGCTATTCTCTTCACTTTTCCGTATACAGTGTAACTTTTTTCTGGTATTTTTTATTTTGTTCTTCAATTACTAAACGTCTTTGCCTCTGGCAACTTTCAAGTTAAATTGGCTCTATTTCATTGTTCGCCGAATATTATGCGAGAGAGGTAAAAAGTTGGCGGCGTTTGATGATTTTTTTTACTGTACTTTAGAGAGAAGGCAATTTAAATTCCGGTTATTCGAGTATCATTTTGATAACCTGAAGGATTGCGCCTTAATGTCATGTTTACGCGCAGTTTAAAATTGTTTTAAAACTTTTCATTGAATAATTTTTTGAAGCATGTTAGAAAATGGTACTTGAACGAGTCGTGCATTATTATTTGCTTTTTGGTTTTCTTTACCCTTTTTTTTCTTACATTTTTTCCCCTTCGTTTTAAGAGCACAGCGAATTGTTTTTATTTTCTTTACGCGAATTAATATTTGATGAAAGTAAAAGGTGGTAATAGTTAGAAATTACTGAATAAATAATAACGTTTAATTTTTTTCCCTGCTTTTTATCGTAATTATCGTCTGAATTAAAGTTTTTTGCGGTTGTTTTGAATTAATGATAGAAAATAGGAAGGCTTTTTCTTTACCTTCGCGTAATGGTTGACTGGTCTTTCGAAACGGACTTTTTAGCATACTTTTTTTTTTTTTTTTAATCTATAAGTACGCCTTTAAGATTCGACAGCTTTAATTGATTTTATTTATTCTTTTTTTTATCCGCACAATTGCTTGTAGGCCTTCTGTCTCGTCGATTTATGGTACTTTTTTTGTCTTGAGAGTTTTTAAAAAATTTAAGCACAATAAGAAACGTATTGGAAAAGAACTCATTGTAGGCTGATGAGATAATTATTTATATTTATTTTGTGCAAAAAAACAAGCATCGATCCACGTGAAATGATTTTGAACGAAATTTGAATAAATAGTTGACAGACAGACGATTTCTATTAATGTTGATTTCGCAAAAGAATTCTCGATAAATTTAAACAGACTGAAACCAAATTTTCTTCACGTCATGTCACATTCAGTTGTTTTTTTCAAAACCGGTTAAAAATATATTGAAAGGTAATTAGCGCATGTAATGGGTATCAAAATGAGCGTTAGAAATGGAAAAAGTCACAAAATTTAGACTATCAAATCCCATACATTGTTGCTGAAGTTCAAATTTTATGAAATGTTCTATTTTGAATTTCCTCTCCTGTATAAACCTTCTGAATTGCTCAATACTAATAACAAATAAGTACCGGGTGTTCCACGTTAACCTTGCTATCCTCAAAGCAAAGATAGGTCAACTCATGAGACTTACGTGTATAACAATTAGAATACCCAAAAAATTGAAGGGACGAAGATATGCTGTTTTCAAAATTTCATTTTTGCCCGAACCTACCTTTCATTTTGAAAATTCACAGAGAAAAAATTAATAGTGGGAAAAATTCGTAGTTTACTTTAAAACGTAATATTTATACTGCTGAGTATACATGGGACAAAGATCAAGATTGGGAGTGAAGCAGTTTGTAAAATATAAAAAAATAAATACAAAAAAACTGGATTAAGAATTCGTAAATTTTGTGAATAATTTTTGAGAAAGCTATTATGAGCATCTCGTTGAAAACATTTTAAATGAGCGGTAAAGTAGCCCCCCTTCACTCCACTCCAAAGTCTGGCAAAATAGTAAACCATGGACTCTTATGAAAAAATTTGATAAATTGATGAATTTCATATTTTTTTCTCCATTGGAAAGACACTTTTAGGGTTTTTGCATAGACCATGCAGTTGTGGGGGAGAGGGTGGTGCATTACTATCATTTTAAAAATTTGTAGCGCTCAAAATAGTTTTTCAAAAAATTGAAAATCTTCAACTTAATTTTCTCACACATACATCGTCATAGTTTGCAAACCACTTCATCCCCACTCTCGATTTTGTTATCACAGTCTCTCACTTATATTCCTTGCCTTGTAGCGTTATCGTTTTACTTCTCCCGCATTCACTTTCAAAATTAGAATCTGTTTTCTATTTTCACCTAAAAACGACTAAGGAATTTTTTTTAATGGGTGTTTTTGTATCCATATAAATGCCACCCTCAGGGTAACCAGCCCAACCATTCAGTCGAAGAAGCTCTTTCGCTCAGTTTGAAATTTTTTAACCAGGTGCTTATCATGGCTTTTTCGAAAGTTATTCGCAAAAAATTAAAAATTTCACAAATTTTTGTCGTGTTTTTTTGTACATATTTTGTCATATTTTACGAACCACTTCACCCTCACTCTTGATTTTTGTACCACTTATACTCGGACGTAGATTTTGTGTTTTGGAGCGCATAGCAAAATTTTATCGTTATGCATTTTTCTGCTGTGAATTTTCAAAGTGAGCAGCAGATTTGTGCAAAATGAAACTTCGAATATATCGTATTTCCAGCCCCTTCGATTTTTTGGGTATGTTAAACAATACGTATGTCAATCTCATGAGTTGATCTATTGTTGGTAAAAGGCGGAAGAGTGGGATGCGAAACACCCGGTATGTATTGCAAACACATACGTTTATTGAAACACTCTTTTATCGCTTATAATTTTACAAATTTGAAAAACCGTTGGTTTTATGAAGATAACAAAGAGTATGCAAGTATCTTCTTTTGATCATGAGTATTCACAGTGTGTTTTTGCATATCAAGAAACAAAAATTATCGTTCATCGGGTATAGGTACTCTCAACAATCGAACAAATCATCTTCAAAGTAAAAAATTGTAAGTAAACGTGCAAAAAATGACAAAGAAAGAAAGAAAAAAACTCTACATGCATACAAAACAAAGCTATATATGTATCTAGTGGGAAAACATAATAGAAAAATCTCACACGCTAAAGAATAGTATGAAAACTGAAGGTTTTTTTTTATCAAATTAAGCGCAGAGAATAAGAGCAGTTTTGCAGTAGTTTTCCATTTTGATGATGGTGTAAATTGGTAGTGGGAAGGAATAGATGAAGTACATAGGTGAAAAGCTTCTGCACAGCTGGGAGTTGTGAAAAATGTTTTGACAGGAGTTTAATTTTATTTATTTTTACATCTCGAAAGTCTTGACTTTTACATTTATAAACTTTCGACTTTTGTTATTCATTAAGTTTATTTTATTTTTGACACAAATTAAGTATTATCATTTCGAAAGCAACCTTGCCCTTTTTTTTCGCGAACTTCCAAATCTTTAAAATAAACGAGGAAATTGTTTACGTTGAAAGAACTTATGTAGGTACCTCGTTGCTGAAGTATGACACAGTTAAAATTATTATTTTTATACTTGATACTGAAAAAAAAAAAAAAAAAAAAAAAACAACCAAAGCGACTTAACTTGAATGGACCAAGATAAGACAGTGATAGAAAAAAAAACACTACGATATTTGACCGTTTCAACAGTCAAAAAAATTTTTTTTTCATTTTATCAAAAAGTTGTTGGAATTAAAAAATTTAGAATTATTGCTACTTTTAAGATATAGATGATAATGAAAGCTTACATTTCGTGACAAGTTTCGCGAACTTTATAATCTTATTTTATATTTTTCTACGCAGATAGCTGAAACTGCGTATCAATATCTAGTTTTTTTAAATACATAAGTTTTCCATGACGCGTTGCTAGCAATTTCCTGATATTTGCATAAAACTTATTTCGGAAAAAAATTCTTACCTGGAGATTTGCTATTTCATTAACAATGCCCTGCCGCATGTTTTCGTTCACAAGGATTTGAAAATCATTCAAAAGGCATAATAAAAATTTCATTCGATATGTTCAAAGCTTCGAAGGATTTTTTACGCTCTAAAATATCAAGTTGGTTTTTGCCAACTCTATACATACGGTTTGGATGCTAGATCGAAGATACGTAAACGTACCTACCAACACCAAAAATAAGTAACATAAATAGGTACCTCTACTTCGCATTAATCAAGTTCGATAAACTTTTTTACCTCAAGTTCGACAGCAGCGTACTACGATGAAAAGGCAATGTATTTTAAATTTTCTTTAGATATCATTTTGTAGAAATTGATTTCACTGCTTTGAAATACACGAGCTGAATTTATAACACTGTATTCTTTCGTGATACGAATTTTTTTCTCTCACCCAGTAAATACCTAACTGGTTAAATTCAAAAATCTAAATTATAATCGAAAATGAAGAATTAATTTTTTTTTATACTTTGCGACGGCAAAATACGAGAGCACGATAAATATTTATAGGTCATGCTAGAATATAAAATGTTATTAAACTGCGAATAATTATTCCTTAAGTTGAAATCAAATGAAATTGCGACGAACTTACGTTATTTGCGAAAGCGTACTTGCTTTTTTGGTCGTGTATGTGGGTTTGTAATACCTAGAAATTGTTTTTCTATTCTAAAAGTAGCGTTATCAATTAATTAATTAGCGCGAAATAATTAATATGAATATCCGTCTTGATCGTAGGTAGTTGGATTTCCCATTGAATTTAGAGAAGTCGTTTAAAAATATCAATCATTTCAATATTAATGAAGAAGTCGTTTTGTGTAGATAAAAATGCTAATTGGTTCAATACGAATGCTGGTCAATTCAAAGATGGGTTTAATTTTCTGAAAAAGTGCATTGTGATTATGTTTTGAAATATTTGTGGTATTTAGAAAAATATTCTTTTTTTAGGAAGTACATGCCTTCTCAGGTTGAGCCCAAGAATTAGCATTAAGAAATGCAGATAATAGAAGTATTTAAATGCGATTATTTAAGGCTATTATTGATGGAATATGAACTTTGGTTTGATTAAAAACGAAAATATTAAAAAAAATTGTAGGTCATTGATACCTCTCACAGGTTTTATGGGGAAAGAAATTACAAGGCAGAAAGCTCCATCAATCTTGAAAATCCACTTCTTACCCTAAAAGCTAACGTGTCCTGTAAGCTCTTCAACTTGATTCATTTTGACTTTTCCCTATTTTTTAGTACTTTTTGATCAATTTATTTTTACTGCGAGGCTAGATAAAAAACCACACACTCTATACAAAGTATATGAACTTGTTTGAGCATGATATTTTTCCTAAATGAGTAGATGGAGGTCCCAGAATACAATTTAAAAATTCATAATTGGCGATATTTTCGAGTGTGGTATCGCAATGAGCATTCCCTGGCGAAATCTAACATGGCAGTTTTTTTCTATGAAGTGTTAAAAATGGGTTTAAGTCTTTTTTTGGCCCTTCACTCTTGATATATCGAGAATTTTATGCTCTCGCTGCATTCAGGCTTTACTTTCTTACTATCGGTGGTGTAAAATAAGGGAAAGGAGTTTGAAGTTGAGATAGGGTTTGCGCTATTTTTGAGCTAAAATGACTGTAGGACTGTACTAACATTATTCTTTCTGTAGGTAATTGCTGTGTGATCTCAATTTGTGCAAAATTATTTTTATTCCAGTACATTTTCATTGTCAAAGTGTTTTATGAGTGTACCAGTACCTAGCACGTGTGTGTTTATTAATGATAAGAAATATTCACAATTGTCATGAACGATGTTTTTCACCATTCTCAAGGTAAAATTATTTTGAAAATTAAATTCGTCGCAATTTTTCAAACAAAAAGTTTTTTTTTTATGCGCAGTTCTGAAGTTAGCTAAGATAAGTAGGTATATTACGAACTGGTACATATTTTCAAAATTTATAGGCTCGAGTAAGTGAATTTCAAAGCAGCTCTTTTTTTTTCAATGTTGGTAAAACTCAGCCAACTGAGAAAATTTACATATCACAGTAAACGTAAAAAATTTCTTTAAAATAAATATTTTGACGTAGGTAAACGTAACCGGGGTGAAAAAAATTATTTTCATACATGCAACGAAATTGAAATTGCGGGCGAGGGGTATCGAGAATCAACGTACCGTATGTTAAATTCGTTGACAATATTCAAGGATGGTGGCGCCCGACGTAACTTGTATATCAAGTTAAAAATGCTGCGGTGAAATTAACAAATGCAGGAAGTGGCTTGGAAATTGTTGGGTAAAACGAGCAACGGTGCATGTGTAAAATACTGATTGTAGAACTTTACCATTGCATTGTTGCGGTTACATTAGACCTCTTTAACGTATCAGCAATTTTCTTTCCTATTCAGTCTAGTACAGTACTAGTTGTGCAAAAGGTTATTCGAATAATGAGGTTGAAATAAAAAATTAAAAAAAATTCTTTCAAGGTATCATTTCCGATTTGAATTATAATATCCGGTGTAATAGGTTGTGCGATGGAAACTGTTTAATACCTGTGTTGATAGGTAATGTACGATTATACATAGTTATATGTACACCTTTAAAAAAAAGCTTAGCTTGACCTTTTTTTTTAGGTAGATTAGCTACGCGGCTTTCTAATTTGACTTCTGACTTATAACTCTCCCAAAATATTTCAAAATTCTAGAAGACTATTAACGAGAGAAGCACCAGAACTTCTCCTCACGGATTTGAATGAAATGTTACCTAACGTGCAGTTTTGTGAGACGCATAGTAAAATATCAAAATGCTGGTGGCCCGTTTTGATTGCAATTTTGTGGAGATGTGAGGCTTCCCTGGCTGTGCGATCAAGGTATACCTACATGGCTTGAAATCCACATACAAAGGACTTTGATGTCAGACTATTGAAGGGTGTTAATTAAGAGCAGAATACACTGAGTGATGTGATTAGTGGAGAAAGAATCATGAATGGCTGCAAAGTATTGAAAGAATCAATCTGTCGCATTCCAAAAGCGTTCTGGAACCTTCTGCAAAAGTTTTAATTTCTTCCGGATTTTTAAAATGTTCCACAACGTCCAGATATGATCTTCAGCAGCTGAAAACTTTATCCTAATAGCCTTTTTGCACTCATACTAACAGATTAAAGTAGTTTCCTTGAAATTTCCAGCCACATAGTTGGAAAAAGTTTTTTTGTGCTCATATCAAGTTATCTACAAATGATGAAACATTAATTTTCCAACTGGCCGGCTGAAAATTCCAGGAAAACTTTTTTAACCTATTAAAATGGGTGCCAATAGGCTAGGATAAAATTTTCAGCTGCTGAAGTTCATATCCAGCCCTTTTGGAGCAGTTTAAGAATCCTGGAAAAATAAAAACTTTTGCTGGAGGTTCCAGTTTGTTTTGGAAACGCGACAGATGAATTTTCCAGGGCAGTATTAGAGAGTATACTAATTTTTGCCGAAAAACGTTCACGCGTTTTCCAATTCTTAATTTTTCAAATTATTTGTATTTTTTCAATTTTAAATGGACACAAAAAAACTTTTTTCAACTGTCCGAGTGCATGTTCCACAAAAACTACTTTAACCTGGTAGAATGGGTGCCAATAAGCTAGTGTAACATTTTCAGCTGCTGAAGTTCATATCCGTTCGTTCACAAGCATTTCAAAAATCCTGGAGAAACAAATGTTTTACTGGAGTCTCCAGAATGCTCAGAAGTTTCGATATACTGAGCCACAAGCTTCAGATTAGGTAGCAAGCGACTTTCTGTTGAATAAATGTCTCAACCCCATTCAATTCTCCAATTTTTTTTTAAATCTTGGAAAAAACAAAAACTTTCTGGAGCCCCCAGAATGTCTGGATAATATAATAAATTTATTTACTAGGTCGATATTAAGTAGTCACCCAATTTTGCCCACTTTAACTTTAGTAGATCAAATTTTATGTGTATAATTTATTTTTGCTGTATTTATCAGCTGTATCTACAATTGGTACAAATTTTCAAAAATTTGCCAAAAAACCAAAAATGAACTTCAGCAATTTAAAATTTGGTTCTAGATGGTTTTTGACATGCTCTTTCCATCTGGATAAGTTGAATTCAAATCGAATCTGGGCAGTTCAGAAAGTTTCCTTTGTGAGATAATAACGAATTTTGTATGAGGACTGTAAGGAGATGAAACGTGCAGACAGTTGAGATTCAGCAGTAATGATTGGACGATGTTTAGATAGGTAAGATTTTGAAATTGTCCCAGGAGTAGAAAAAGCGCAGCCGGCATGACTTTTTTTTTCCTTTTTATCATACAGGGCGTGTATAATTGCCAGGAGTGTTACGCCCAGTGTCGATTGCCAGATTTGGTTGTTTAGTTTAATTTCTGAAATGAAGGAAAGTAATTTATCAATTTCGTTTATGTCATCAGGTATATTCAGGTTGGTTGTCTGCATTTTTAAGTCATTGTGGATTTGGTTGAGATTTAAGCATTCGAAAAGAAGGTGATGTACTGAGATAGGTTCGGCATAGCAGAAATGGCACGTAGGATTAGGAGATTTTAGAAATAGATGGTCGGGTGTAAGTTTGGTATGTCCAATTCGGAGCCATGTAATAGTTATTTCATCTGAATAGTTTAGATGTGATAAATTTTTCCAGGCTATTATGGAATTTTTATGTTGGTAGAGTTTGTTTTGGGTTTTTGAAGACCAAACGTTCTGCCATTTTGTAAGTTCAATTTGGATTAAGTGATTTTTCAAGTCATAAATGGATGGGCAGGACTGATAGATGAGAAGTTTGTTGCAGATTTTGCGTAGTGGTCTATTTCTTCATTTCCAATAATTTCTATGTGGCTTGGTATGTACAATAATTCAATGTCGAAGTTTAGAGTTTTGAGAATATGTAGTTGTTGGTGGATATGGGTTACTATCGGATTTATCGAGAATTTGTTTTGAATGGATTCAAATCACTTAAGGAATCGCTTTCAATTAGAAATTGTTTGCTTTGAATATGGAGGGCTGGAAGTGTTGGCAAGCAATGTAAAATAGCCATCAGTTCTACATGAAGATTGAGAAGTATTTTTGAATCATACAATGGTTGGCCATTTGATCAATGGAAAAAGCATATCCGACATAATCAGTTTCTATTTTGGATCCGTCTGTGAAACATTGAATAAACCCTCGATATTTGTCAATTTTTTCGTAGTAATACCTTCTGATAATATGAAGCTGAATCTGTTTCTTACTGAGGTTATTCATGGTTAGATTAATATCAGGAAGTTGAAATAGCCATTGGGGGAATTTTGATTTCTCATCATTCAAGTCTGATACGTTTAAACTATTATTCTCAAGTATTGATACAAAATCTGCTATTGAGGTTTCATAGTACAAATTACAGTTTTTAATGTATGAATGAATAGTGGTTCTGATAGGGTTTGTTGGGTCTGATCCTGCAAATACAAGGAATTTATTGGATATTAGATTTCTTCTAAATTCAGGAGGGAGTTCAGCTGCTTTCTTAGTAAATACTATCTATAGGAGAGGAAGGTAAAGCTCCAATACACATACGTAAAGCTGAATTTTGCACCTGACAAAGTTTTTTTGCAAGCTGCACACCTATATTCGAGTTTACTACGGACCAATGATCTACAAAATTTCCGTTAAAAGATTTCGACAGGAGTTATATTTCGGATTTTTTTAATATTTTAGGAAAGTTTAGGGTTTTTATCAAGTTCTGTTTAATTTGAAGGAAAAATAAGGAGTCCACGTGAGTTTTCTATCGAAAATGTTGAACTTTCGATACTTTTAACCTCTTATCGACTGGTTGTATGTTATGTGCAAAGTATTCCACAATTTTACTCCTTTAATCCATTTTACTACATGAACTTAAAGGGTATACTTATCATACAAGTCAAAAGTGGCCGATATTAATTTTTATTTTGTAGTTGATAATATGGATTTAGGGCATAGTTACATCTTCCTGAATTTCTTCTCAAACATGTGGTTAAATGAGATTACCAACTTGGTTATCAGGCTGTGAGTAAGTATATAGTAATACTTACGGTTATTTCTAAACCAAAGAAAATATTTACTTACCGGGCGGTTTCTATACCATTGAAAGCGACCTAAAATTTATATTTAAACTGATGTGATGGATTTTCACCGTTATTGCTGCATAGTATCGAGTAAATGTACCGATTTTGCATAAAACGGTTTAAACTTATAGGAAAGATTTTTTTAACGATGAGATTACCAAGCCTATATAATGTGGTAGAGGAAACCCGAATGATTTGTATTTCTTGTACAGATTATTCAATAAATTCAAAATGGAAAAATAACGTAAACTCAACTTTATGAATTTTAAACAAGTCGTAAAAAAAACGAAAAGAAAATTTACGCGGTGTTCTTGATCGAGCAAACACATATACCACGTATGTACCACGTAGATACATATATATATGTGTGTGTGTGTAAGTACATATAGGAAGTAAAAAAGCAATAGAAAATGTTTTCCATTTCTACGCGTTAGGTTTTATTTTTTACGTGCGTTTTTTTTTCTCTTCTTCTTTACTTCTCTCAGCGTGTAAACCTTATTTTAAATTTTCTTTGGCCTTTCATCGCTCGTAATATCAAATCTTGTTCAAATTCACGCATTGGTTGAAGAAGGTGGGTCGTTTTTCAAACCGCGCATAGTTGTCGGAATTTTATATGTTAGCTGATCGTGTACAAGCTGAAACGTGATAATGGAGCATTTGAAAGCGTATTCAAAAGGTGAAGTTTTTCGTTCATACCGCGTGTGTAGGTACATATAGATGTAAGCAAGGTACCTATGTACTATGCAAACAGAGTCGTTTCAACCATAAATCCAAATTGCAAATCCCTCGAGGCGAATTTTATATAATACCCTCGTAGGTTCCTGCGATATTTTACAAATTTTGAAAATATTTTTCGCGGTTTTATCTCCCCATGTCTATGTACGTTTGTATGATTAAAGAACCAGCTGATGGAATCGAGTAATTAATTTTCATATGTACTCGTATTCTGTAGCCTTTAGCTGCACTCGCGTTGTTTATTATGGTACATATTTTCTTTATGTTAAACACGGTCTAAGTAAGTATGTCCTTTGATTTAATCAAGAGACGAAAAGTGACTATAGCGCGTTGGCAAATTATCATACATACGTATATGATTAAGTCGCGTGGAAAACATCTGCCATCGTTCGTAGAGAGCTGTAGTGTTTATCTGCCAAAAAACTAGTAACTAAGGCTTAGGCTTTCATTTAAATTTATTCGAAGTGAGACATTTTCTTAATGAAGAATCAAAGCAAATGGCGAATCGCTTTGCTCATTCTATCACTGGAGCGAAAAATTATACCTACGAGGTATTAAAGCTTCTAGCATTCTTATTTCTTTTAAGTAAAACATGGTTTCTATAAGCTAATTAAGCAAAGTACGAGTAATTCGCTGCGAAATATCGAATTTTCATTAATTACCAGCGTACTTAATTTTTGCATACCTGCATTTTGATCTATTTTGCTAAATTGCGTTAGATCGTTTGTCGAAATATCTCTCGCAGTGCACGCGCCGTGATTGAGTTTATTTTTAAAACTGTCTACTATAGCATTTTAATTTCACAGGTTGCTCGTAAATGACGTCAAATCAACTTGATAAAAAGGGTATTCCCAGATAAGAATAGTGAAATTCGCTTGATCTCAGATCTTCTAAAATTTTTACAAAAGATCATCGAGTATTTATAATAAAAATTTTAAGATCAAAAAAATTTACCTCGCTTCACACCCTCCCCTGTTAAGAATATTGTATCTAAGGAAAAATCATTATTTTAATTCCAATGTTTACAGAAATAATGAGTCTATTGACATGAATTTTTCCAAAATTTTCCATCCCTCATAGAACGGGGAAAGGAGGAAATTGACAAAAGTAAACTCCTAATCACTGTAGCTTCTGACTCTAGGATGGAGGGGGGAAGGATGAACATTTTTTTTCGTCAATGCACGCATTTCAACGAGTATAATTTCTTGAAATTTTCATTTTAATTTGCACCATTTCCAAAAACTTGAGCAATGCTCAAAAATGTGCTCTTCACAGAAATAATAAAGTTTTCACAAAAATAACGACTAATATGCTAAAAATTAATAAAAGTAAAGTTGTTCAGCGTAAAATTTTATAACAGATTTCTTCATTAAAATTTTGGTTGAGGAACATATTTATAGAGCTGTGGACATGAGCGCATGAGGGGTAAAAAAGTCAATTTTAAATAGTGCTGCAACTTCCATATTAACACCAAACAACAATTTACAACGAGACATTTTTGAAATTTTGTATATTTACTATATGTGTTCATATACAACTGTAGGAAAGACACACCGAACTTTCGCGGTTCCGTTTTGGGGTCCAAGGGGCATCCCTTCTGCCAAATTTGGGATAATACGTAGGTTGGTGATTTTGGTGGCATTTTTTCATAAATCAAATTCCTGAATATGATAATGAAGTCAGATTTATTATTTGACTCCAAAATAAACATTTTTCGGGTTTATAAAAAGGTACAGTAAGACCGAAGAATTGAAACCCCCAAAAGGCTTATTTAGGTCATCTTCTAAATCAACGTGCCCAAGTTCAGCTATGTACAACTCAATTCAACAGGATGTTATAGGAGAAATTGTCTATTTTCAACATCGTACGGTGAACCCTCCTCCCTCTTTATTTCCTCACCTAAGTAACGTACGAAGCTAATTTTTGGATGTTATACAACTTTTGATACTATATCGATCAGCTTGAATACAAATAAGTTTTGGATGTTTTGTCTCTCAGAAAACCTCCCCTAAATTTGAATATCACTGAATTTTGACCCAAAGTCATCGCCATTCAGATGCAGGGTGTTTCGTCTTAAAGCTACTTTCTTGATAGCACAAAGGGGGCAACTCAAGTTAAACGTACGTAAAATGTTTTGCCTATTTCAATCATTGCAGGAGTAAAGATAAATGGATCAAATTTTTAGCCTGATTTTCTGTGTTGTATTGTCAATGATATAATGCAAACCAGTCCATTGCAGTCTAACGACCTACGGCGAATGAGGGGTGGGATATTAACAAAATCCGTTTTAGATTCCTAGAAGACCATTACAACCATTCTTAGCCATGTCAGGTGCTTATTTACTCTTCTCGATATTGAACAAAATCACTCTAATCTGGTCAATCGGCTCAGTTTGGCGGCGGATTACATTTATATGAGTGGGGACGACCTCGTATCAGAATTCAGTTACACCCAAATTAGGGGAAAGGGAGGGTTCAAGGGCTAAAACCGCAAAAATTGTTCGTTTTTTAGTCAATCGATATAAAATCCGGAATTGTACAACGTACCCAAAAATCAGCCTCTTGGGTCAATTAGAAGGGGAGATATGGAAGTTTTTCTCTTTTTGCACCTCAAAAAGGGCTGTTGAGCTGAGAGTTGAAATTTGGTACGTAAACTGGGCAAGGGCCACGAATATGCCTTTTTACGGTTTCGACTTTTCAGACCCATTAATGAGATTTTCTTACCAGGTTTTCTTATATTTTAAGTTTGTTCTCGCACAGCTTCCCTACAAATTGAGCTGGGAAGTTGAAATTTGGTACGTACGTTTAGTAGAGGTTCTACATGTGCTGTTTGAGGGTCTTGACTTTTCAACCTCATTGTATCACCACCCCACAGCCCAAGAAATGTAGTTTTATGGTAAGGTTTGCTTGTTTTTTAAGTTTGTTCCTCGCATAACTACCCTACAAATTGATTCAAAAAGCTGAAATTTGGTATGTAAATTTTGTAGCGGTCCTGTATGTGTGTTTTAGGGATCTCAACTTTTTAGCCACATTGCATCTACTTACCTGTACCACTGATTAGGAAGCGGTGCTTTATTAAAATATTTCGTAAGTTATATAGTTTTGCATTTGCACACTTGAATGAGAAATTTCAACTCATTTGTGAATTAGAATGGCCGTCATTTCGAAAGTTCGGCCAACTTTCATTTTTGGTAACATGGCTTAAAATACTCCGTAGAATGTGCCTTTACAGAAAATTATGTTCCACAGGATCGGGGAGGGGGAGGGGGGTCGGATTTTTTTCTCACTTATAGGCCACGCGAATAGAAAATCACCTATAATAAACGTATATCAGGTAGAAATTGAGACTCTGCACAACTTCACGGCCGGTTATCTCACAAACGAAACTGTTTCACGCGCGTTGCGATGCATTTAAAAGACTTTAAATTTTATGGGGAACATTTTTAGTCCTATAAATTTTTATCGTAAGTCTCACGATTTTGGAGTTATTAGCGTAAATATGAATTTTCAGTCCACTTGTCAATCAAAATGGTCGCAATTTTGTAAGTTCAGGCAACTTTGATTTCGGGTAACATGGCTTAAAATGTTCCTCAGGATGTCCTCTTCAGGAAAAAACATATTTTAGAGGATTGACGCGAAGGGGGATGCACTCTTACCCCCGTCATATGTCGGAATATATATCACGAGCTTAACGAACGAACGTAGAAATTATATTGAACTATCAGCCTTTCTTTTCTTCTCCTCGTACACCACCTTCAAGGCCAAAAGCCGCTGGTGCATTCAGTATCGGCCAAACGTACCACGCAAATAGGAATAAACCTATCGACTCTTTCTACCCTCCACACTCTCAAACGTGGTACGTTGAGGTTAGAGTTTCCTTTAATTGATGGAATCAACGAGGAATCCTGTTTTCACTAAGAAGCTAACACATGATAGATAGGCTTATAAAGATCGAGAAGATATAAATGTACCCTTCGACTCGCTTTTCGGCACTTCTCAACTACCCAAAATTGAATCGTCTCGGCGTATTATTGTAAAATCAAAAAAATGATTGGGTAATTTGTATAGGATCAATCAATCAATACGAAAGAATTGCCTATTTTTTCTTATAATTTGATGGATTATTCATATAAGTACGCGCTTATTTTAAAAACGATAAATACCTACATTTTTCCAACACGTTATTTATTTATTCGGGCGATTTTTTTCCACCTCTACACAATGCAAAGTTAACTGAATTAAATTTTCGACCGATTGCGGTATAAAATAAAAAATGCGTTGGTTTCAATAAAACGTATGGAATACGCGCGATTTTCAGACGCGAATGAAAAATACACAAAATCGATTTAATGCACAATGTGTGATATCAAATTATAGCCCTTCTACTTTGCTGGCACGATATTTCGTGCGCTTCGCGTATAAAACAATTGCTCGTTGTTATCCGCAAACAGACTGATAATAAATTTTCAATGATTTTTATAAATAACACTCGTTATTTCAACTCTCTAAACGGTATACATTACGTATAGGTACGTAAACTTAGAACGTGCACTATATGTATTGTGTAGTTGAGGAAAATATTTCGTACAAGCGTTATACACACGTTCTGTACTATGCTTTCTTTGAAACAAATTCGTTTTTGGATGAATAAGGAATTACTTCATTCTAAAGAAAATAATAAACTGACATTGTACCAGTAGGAGAAAAAAAAACGCATACAAAAACAAAACGCACTCAGAGTAATGAGTTGACGCCGGAGATATACATATAGATACATTCAAGTAACATTTGTTCGATCCTTATTCGTATATATACCATTGTAAGTCTCCATTGACAGAATGAAATATGATGCAAAGCCAGATAATGCTTAGTACATACAATTTGCCCAAAGTGGTACAATAATTCAAAATAAAATAAAACGAAATATCGCTCCTCAAAGATTAAAGCAAACTTGAAGAATAAAAATAAAAAAATAAAAATAAAATGCTTATCGCATTTTTAAAATTCGCCATAACGACTACGATAACCTAACCTACCCTCCCTTTCCGGAGGATGGCACTCGCATACAACACACCGGCGACCATACCCGAGTAGGTATGTTATTATAATATGAACAAGTGAAGAATGTTTTCACCTCACGTCGCCCATATAATTAGGTTTACTTGCTTCGAAAAACATTCAACGATGTGCCATTAAGATAAGTGCAACGAGCGATGTTACAATTTAACCTCGCGAAGTCGCGATAACTCCGTAATTGTGACATAGCAAATTTACATCTAACGGTAGGTAGGTAGGTAGGTACCTAGGTAAGGTACCTACCTCTAACCTACACTAGATACAACCACCTACATACGTGCATATAAGTAATACCAGGGTTAAATATAACATTAAGCTAATCTTAGTTGAATTTTAATCACCACCACCGTTTCTCGCATAAGACGACATTAGTAAATTTTTTTTTCCACGTACCTCGTAGGTAGAATATTAGGGCTACGAAAAGCTACACGGATACATTTGGCAACTGGTAACTTGGAGTATTGTCGCGTTCGTTCGTTCGTTACGTTCGTTGCGTTCTCCGGCAGGGGACCGACCGACGACGATGGTGCGGTGGTTACTTAGCCATAATTTTATAAACACCCGGTATAACGTTTTATCCATATATTCGAACCCGTTTATGCGAGCTTTCGTTTATACAAAAGGGAATTTTGAAAACCATACGAAGCGGCTGCAAATATATACGTAAAGAAGATATGAAAGTAGAATGCATTGGGAATTATAGCAGAACGCACGGCAATAATAACACGTATACTGACAATTCGCCGACCTGAAGCGATGTACGTGCTTCGTATGCGGAATTGTTTTTCACACTAAAATACGCGTGGCTAAGAGTGGAAATTGTGGTGGAAACATTAAAAAGGAAC
Source organism: Ferrisia virgata (assembly GCA_900060175.1). Taxonomy (NCBI): domain Eukaryota; kingdom Metazoa; phylum Arthropoda; class Insecta; order Hemiptera; family Pseudococcidae; genus Ferrisia; species Ferrisia virgata. The sequence continues at coordinate 16,511 of FIZR01007905.1, forward strand.
ATTCCTTCTATAAAATAAGACGCTTCGAAACGCGCCCGTCTGTGAAAAAAAAAATATATATACGTATAAAGATTTCACCCCAAAATATAGGACAATATTTAAATAAAGGATTACGCCATTTGCGTCCGCACCGTTTTTATATTTTAAACGTAAGCCGTGTATAGTTACGTTGTATAACGTTGTATGATTACTGATCGGCATATGGGATTCTCTTTACTATTATGCTGAGAGAAGAAAGAAAGAAAGAAAAAAAATCTCGAAAAAACGAATATTTGATACCCTATGCTATCGTAATATACGTAAATGTATAACGCTGTTATGCTAAACAAATCAAAGTAAAATCTTGCAGACTGTTACTTTTCACCTTGAATGATTTTCTGCTTCTAAATTCGCCGATTAAGTACATGATGAGAATTTTCTTATCGGCCTGTTTCGCCCTTATTTTTCTTTCTCATTCTTTCAAATACGTATACAGATACATGGTAACGTTCGACGAGCTCGCAAATCACATCACAAGACTTCGGAATTTATAACGTTGTAACATAAACTCACAAGAACAAACGCGAATAGAAAGAGAATGTACAAAATGCACTTCCGTGATCTGTGAAATTCTTCTTAAAAATCGTTATTTCAAAATTCGAATAAATAATACCTATTCCAAACCTCATCTAATACAAAATGGTGTAACCCAAAGATCCGTCCTCAGCACCACCCTATTTATCCTTCTTGTTGATGGAATCCGAAGAGCACTATTATGGCCATTACCTGTTAAAATCTTCGCAGATGACATAAACATTTCACTTCGGATAAAAGATATGAAACTTGCCGAATTAAGCATTGAAAAAACACTAAACCAAATTTAAAAATGGGCCGACCTAAACGGACTCACTTTCTCAGAGACAAAAACTCATTGTATCTTCTTTACCAACCCACTTATATCTCAAAAATCCCAAGCCAACTTGCAAGTTTTGCAACTCCGAGCCCACCTCAACCTAACACCTTCTCTTCTTTTGCCCTTCTTTAATACACGAAAGACAAACCCTAAACATCTCTGAAATCTCCCCAACAATCCCAGATTCATAATTTGAAT
>FIZR01007914.1:0-23790 GCA_900060175.1 Ferrisia virgata
TTTTTTTTTAAAAAAAAAAAAAAAAAAAGAAAAAAAAATGACGCGAGTGCTGAAATGTAGATTTTTTTTTACTCGGATCAGAACAGTATGTGGATGGGGGTTTGTATATTTTATTTTATTTTTTTTGTTCGGATTGGTTCGTATAAATCATTCATTCGGTTTGTTGACCTTTTCTAGAGCAGTTCTAGGAGCTACTTATCTACTGCTCCGAAAGGGGCGAGTTTTGGAACATATATCATTTGCCAGACAAACGCCTGATTTTCTAATTACAGTAATGTTCAATTTAAAAATTTGAAAATTTGAAAAAAATTGAAAAAATTCATAATGTTAAGCTGATGTAAAAATTTATATATCTTAAAAATAGTACTAATCGAGACAAACGAAAAAGGTTATACGAACCAATTTCGTACCTGGCATCTGAAAGAAAATATCAATTTTTGATGAATTGAAAAATTGAAAAGTTGAAAAATGACAACATTTCAAAAATTATCAAAAAATCAAAAATTGTGTCAATGTAGAAATTGAAGCATCTTAAAAATAGTTTTTAGTGATCAAGGTGAACAAAAAAAGCTATATGGACTAACTTCGTAAGTTGCAACCAAAAGGATGTATGGATTTTTTAAAAATAAAACTTCAAAAAATTGTAAATCGGTATTAGAATGAGCCCAATTTCGTTTTTTTTTTTTTTTTTGGAAATCAGCTCCCAACGTAGTCACAATAGTTACGAAATTACGTCAAAACGACGTAGTTAAAATTTGAACATTACAACTCAATTTTTTAAACTTGTAAAACTGACTCATTGCAAATTTTCAAAAAATTAAAAAATTCAATTTTTTTCAAAAATGAAACTATTATACCTGATTGTACTAAAAATTATCATCATTGGAAAATTTTCACCATTTTCTCTTTTCAGGGTTTTTTTAAAATTGTAACTTTTTACGTTTTTTCACAATTTTTTGAAAAACTACAAAGGAATTTTTTTAAGGAACCCCCCCCCCCCCCCCTCAAAATGAATGTAGGGTATCGATTTTAGGTGATTGAATGAAATTTTTTCAATTTTACCTACCAATAAGCACCCAAAAATGGTAATTTTTCACATCTTTAAAATAAATTTGTTGACAATTAAAAAAAAAAACGTTTCTAAAAAAATTTATCAACGAAATGATATGCCATCTGTTTTGGACCTTCGAAACCAATTTTTAATTTTTTTAAAACAATTTTTACTGTATTTTCGTATGTTTGGATTGGATACCTATTGAGGACATTCGAAAAGGGTGCAAGCGATGAAAACCGACCTTCGATGAACAACTTTGAGTATACTTTGTCCATTTCACTATGTATTTGAATGATGCAAAAAAAAAAATCTTGAAAAAATTAAAAAGAACACATTCTTCAAGCAGCTTTGAAAAATCATTTATGAGAGATGAAATTGAAATAGGCGTTTCAATAAATGAATTATCCTACGTAGTTTTTCAAAAAAATCATGAAAACCCTCATAAGGTGATATTTTTTAAAAATCTCTCAAAAAATGGAAAATGATGAAAATTTGCCAACAATGATAATTTTCAGGTTTTCGATGATTTGAAATTATTTAAAAATTAGCAAACACTGAGTCAAGTTTGCAAGTTTAAAAAATTGAGTTGAAAAGCTGGAATTTTTATCGTATGATTTTGAGTTTATTTTGCCACTATTGTGATCCCCCTCATCCAATTGCAGATTTCTAAAAAAAAAATTATCTATTTGTTTATTGTTTCATGTTTTTCGAAAATTGTCATTTCATTTGAGTACTATTTACGAAGTTGTTCTGCATAACTTATTTTGTTCGTCTTGGTCTCTATTATTTTTCTAATTCTTCAATTTTTTAAAATAAAATTACTCCAAATTTATCATTTTGAAATTGAAATGATTAGAAAATGCATAATTTATTTCCAATGCTATGTACGAATTTGGTGCAAACAGCTTTTTTTATTTGTCTTGGTCTCTATTATCATTTGTTTGTATAGATTTTCGTATCAGATTAATATTTAATTTTTTTCGCCATTGTGATCCGAAAATCAGGTAATTGTCTGGCAAATGGTATTTGTTGCATTTACCCCTTATAGGAATCGTCAGTAGGCAACCTTTCAAGTCGATCAGCTCTCGACACTTCTGACTAGCCCCTTGAATACTTCATTGGTGATGATGTAAAGCTAGAAATGTTTTCAAATTCTCATCTGTTGATGATACTTTTCAAACAGTAAGTTTTTCACCACCTTCAAATTCGAATATTTCATGTTGCTATCTTGAAGTACATTTTTGAGCGGTATGCTAAATACTTACTAATACAGTACTTGTAATAGCTTCAGAAGGAGACTTTTCCTTTGTATTTCTGCACAGTGTTTACTAATACAAGTTAAACTTTCAAACATTGTGTTCCATCGGGTATTCCATTCTTGCTTCAGCTTGTTGCTTACTGTTTCTTGTTTTGCTGTACGTTTGAAGTATTCTACAGCCAAACTCATGGAAATAGGTTTCTCGACGCGGAGCTGAGTTCAGTAGATGAGCTAAGCAATGATATCCTTCCTGGGTTTTTTGTATTTGACTCTGGGTCCATTACAAAATTGAACTTGTTCTAGTTTATACTTATTTGAATGCACCTGCAATTTTTCGAGCTGGCAAAATTTTTGAGTCCAAACTGAACATTAAAGAATGAATTTTTTTTCTTTTCTTTTTTTTTGAAAATTGGAAAATTGTGATGTTTCCAAAATGTAAATTTTCAGTTGCATGGTAGAGAGTCAAAAGTGATCTTGGATCAAACTGATTTTGAGCTGGCGTTATCTCTAAATTAAAATTGCTTCTTTCCTACTCTGTGACCTGAGTCATGCTCAGTATTCATTTGCCTGATTTTCTGTGTGATATTATCAATGAACTAGCCATCGTGTTTAGAGTCGTAGAAAACCATTGAGACTGTTTTTGACCATGCCAGATATTTATTTCGTTTTTATTATTAGTCTGGTTTTCTGTATCATGTTGTCAATTAAAACCAAGCTGTTACAGTCTATCGACCAACGGCGGTGAGGGGAAGGGGTGAATGCCAAAAAATGATTTTGGGGTCCTAGAAGGCTATCAAGATAATTTTTGGCCATCTCAGATATTTATTTTTATTCTTTTCCGCACATCAAAATCATTTATTCTGCTCGATAGTGAACAAAATCGCTCCAATTCAGTCAATCGTCTCAGTTTTGCAGCGGATTAGATATATATGAATGAGGATGATCTTGGGTTAAAATTTAGTTTCGCCCCATTTCGGGGGAGGGGGTGCTGGGGGGCAAAAAACCTCAAAAATTGTTCCTTTTTGAGTCAATTAATAAAGAATTCAAAGCTGTGTAACATATTCAAAAATCAACCTTTTAGGTCAATTAGGAGGGGAGATATGAGGGTTTTTCTTCTTTTGACCTTGAAAAAGAACTGTTCCTCCCCTCATCTTCCCACCAAAATGAGCTAAGAAGTTGAAATTTGGTATGTACATTCAGTATGGGCTCTAAATGTCAGGTTTTCTCTTTTTTTGAATTTTTTGGATTTGTTCCTCGTATAACTCCCTTCCAAATTGTGCTAGGAAGTTGAAATTAGATATGTACGTTTAGTAGGGGACCTAGATGTGCCTTTTGGGGGTCTTAACTTTTCAGCCTCATTTTACCAATATGTGGATTTTTGGTCGTTTTTTCTTATTTTTTGAGTTTGTTCCTGGCATAACTTTCCTTCAAATTGTGCTAGGAACTTGAAATTAGGTATGCACAGTGAGAGACGACCCTAGATGTGCCTTTGAGGCGTTTTGACGTTTTAAACCATTCTTTCTATCCTCAATGTTGATTAGGAGCTTTTTCTTGTTTTTTTTTTTTTTTTTTTTTTGATGCTAAAAGTCATTTACTTTTTTTTTTTTTTTTTTTTTTTTTTTTTTTTCGATGCTAAAAGTCATTTACTCAGCTCAGCATCAACCAAAATCTGCCAAATTTGAACAGTAGATTCATATTGGCGGCGGCTTTGATATTTTAGAGTAGAGATGACCTTGGGTCAAAATTCATTAACGCCCAAATTGCAGTTGTGCAACGTATCCAGAAACCAGCCCCCCCCCCAGGTCATTAGGAGAAGACATATTGCGGTTTCTCCCTTTTTGACCTTGAAAAAATGCTGAGTTGGAAGATTTAAATTTGGCATGTGCGTGGGTCTTGGTATGTATTTTGAAGGTTTCAACTTTTCGGCTCATTGCACCCCCACGCAACTCCAGAAATGTTTTTTGAACGGCTTTTCTTATATTTTAAAAATTTGTGGCACACACTTCCCTTCAAATTGATCTAGGAGATTAAGATGTTGTGTGTAGACACAGATGTGCCTTTTGTTGAAGGTTTCAGCTATTCACTTCTGGATCTGCTTGTCCCCCCCCCCCCCCCACCACTGTTCAAGAAAAAACATCACAGAGCGCTATTTTTTTTTTGCACATTTTCTTTAGTTTACAAAAATCAACAGATTGCAACACTGCTCCTTGACTTATGCAGGAATAGTGTGAAGCATTCATCACCAATCTACATAATTGATTGCCTATCGTGTAGTACCCTAGGCGCCAACATACCAAATATGTACATTTTTTTTGCTCAGTTTAAGGCTAGTTTTTGTGTTGCCAACACTAAAAAAGATATACTATAAAAATTTCACCATTTCATATTTTATTAAATAATATAGGGAGTTGGGTAGATAGCCATGAAATGAATAAAAATGGTCATTTGAACAAGTTGGCTAATTTAAAATTTAAAGGGACAGTGAATCAAATAATCAAAAATTCGGAGAAATAATTTTCATAATCTAGATATCTTACATAACTCTTCAAGGTAAACAAGACATGCTATTTGCATAAATTGCCTATTCTCAAAACTAAAGGGGTCAAATCAAATCTGGATTATGATTCCCTTCTCATTCAGTGTTATAAGATGTAAAAATAAAAAATCATATTGGTTTAAATTCAAAAAAACTAAAGTAAAAATTTTCAGTCATGGTTTGAAAAGGTTTTATGCACCCAGCTCCCCTCCCCTTTCAATTTTAAAGATAGACTATTTATGCAAAGAACACTTATTGTTCACTTTGAGGAATTATGCAAAACGCAATAATCACAACAATATTTCTTCGAATTTTTTATTTTGTAATCACTGCTCCTTCAACCTTTAAATTAAACGACTTGTTCTCACGACCATTTCCACTACTTTTAATGGTCTCCATTCCAACCTCTTGTGATTATTATAATTTTTTAAAAATGAAATACCCTCTGCAATTGTCACCATCTCATATTTTTAATATTGACAACGCTAACATACGAAAACTAGCCTTGGCTACGGACGCTAGGGTTAGCATATGATAGGCAACCATTTATACCCAAATTTAAATACCTCTTGGTATGTTCGTCTTCCAACTAACGTATGGTAAATTTAAATCACATCAACATCATTTACCAATAGTAATGAAATTTATACCACGATCGTTTCGCTGCGCGACACCCTTATACAAACGACACTGTCTTTAAAATGCGAAGAAATTTAATTTCATAAATTAGCCCAGCAGTTTCCATCCATCACACTCGCAGGCAATAATTTCTACAAATGAAAAATGTAGACTAGTGTGCTATATGTATATATATATACATATATAGATATACTCGAGATGTAAAGTGTAAACGAAGGACGAAATAGGTATAATATTTAGGAAACCCTGAACTATCGAGATGAAACCTGATGTTACGATATTTAATTTAATCTGCTCTTAATATCGCCGTATGAAAATATAATTTATTACCCGTTTGGAAAAAATCCAATCGAAAAGTTGCTAAATGCTCTTTTTTTTCCGCCCTCGCCACCGCCTTTTGTATACTTTTCTTCTCTTCAACGTGAAACAATATTAACAAAGATTTTTGTTTATTATATTTTCTTGGAGAGTGCGCCATGTACCCCGGGGTTTTCCTTTATTAAATCCAATAAATATTAACGTGTGACAAGTTACACGTTGTTACTTTTTCCCAAAAACGACCCCCGTGCAAAAAAAAAAAAAAAAAAATTATCGCTGAGAGTGTTTTTTTTTCTCTACTCCTTAATCGTCGTCGTCGTATATGCGCGAATACAATTTTTGAAATTAGTTTTATTCGAGTTAAGTGATTTGGTGTAATAAATTACAATATTGAGCTTGTCATTAGTTCGGCAACTGCGTAGGAGGATGGTATTGGGCAGGGTAATATAGCAGACTCTCGGGTTAGGTTTTTTTTTCTTCTTTTCATTTTTTTAATATTTATGGAAAAAAGTTATATAAACGATACGGTTTTTTTTTTCTCGCACTCTCCTCGCTTTCTCTTCTAAATACGTATATATTTAGTCTCCGCTAGGTTTTTTCCATTTCTCTCTTCGTATGCCTGATATAACCTCTGCCCTGTGTTCCTCGCTTTCTTCGCATACGTTTTTGTTGGATGGTTTCCGATGCGAAAATAAAAACTAACTTCTTTTTACGATACGTATACGTTGGGTAGGTGTACGTATATGCGGTGGTTTTCGCAGAAATATACATGGTTTTATGGATACCTCGTATAGTTGGTAGAGGTACCTTACCCACCTATCAAACTAGCTACGTATTCGGTCGCGTTAATAAATTTGCATATTTTTCGTTAGATTGGGCGAAGCGTTAATTAAATTGCTTATCGTGCTGATTGAAGGGGTTGGCTTGTTTCGAGAGGTGATTTCTCCGCAGTGTGTTTTTCATACCAAATAAAACGTAATTTTATCGACGGTGATCTATTTTAAAACTAGTCATCTTTTATCTTATTGAAAAAAAATTCAAATTTGACTCGGTTTAAAATTGAAATTTTGGGAAATTGTTTACGACGGCCTTTGTCGATTATCACCATCTAAATTGAAATAAGTATTTTCTTTCAAGTTTGTTGTTAGGAAGGAAAATTGGGTGAGATTTTATTCTTCTTGAATTGAGCAAGGCTTCTTATTCAACTTGCCCCCTATCTTCATGAGCTAAGAAGCTGAGATTTGGCATAAACATTTACCTAGTGGTGGTCTTGGATTTGCATTTTGAGAGCTTCGACTTTTCAGTCTGAATGCAACCCTCTCTCTCTCTATTACCTACAGCTTCTAATTGACGATTTTTAATCAGATTTTTGCCGTTGTTCGAATTGATTCTTGTCCAAATTCTCCATCACCGATTGTAATGATTTTTGATTTTTTCTTTCGCTGTGGTTTGTTAGAGTTTTGGATCTAATGATCCCCCTTTTCTTATTTTTATACATTTATATATATATGTATATAATTAGTTGTATTTTTAGTTACATTTCTCGTTCGAGAAGCTAACGGGCAATTTCCTTCTTTTTTTTTGTCCTTTAGGTGCTGCCGTTGAAGGGAAAAAAAAGCAAGATGTCATACTAATATCGAATAGAATACAGAAATCGTTCAAAAGGTGACAGGAATGTAGCGAAAATTTTCGGTGAGTGTTGTTTTTATTTTTAAAAAAAGTATGCATACTCTTGGCTATATTCATCGAGAACTGGAACAAATTATCATTATCAGTAGGTCTCAGTCGCTTAGGACCGTGGTGCCTGTGAAGCAGCTTTTAGCACAGCCCCACCTGGTTGGAGATCTTCCTCTCGCTCCTTCACCAGGGGCCTTATCAAAGAGAATGTCTTTTTCGAGATTTCCTATTTCTCTCCTGGGCACATGTCCAAAATGCCCTAGAATGCGTTTCTCGCATAAAACACTTAACCTGACTGGCATGTTGGTTCGTCGCGAAATTTCAACTCGCCTACCTAATTTTTTAAACTAACAAAATTCAACAATTAAGGTTAGAAAACTTTCAAAGATTTTCAAAAAATCGAACAAAAAGTTTTTTGAAATTTTTTTTCTAAAATTGAATCATTATACATATTTGAACTCAAAATGATCATTATTGGGAAATTTTTGCTATGCAAGGTTTTTTTCAGGGGTTTTGAAAAAATGTCACTCGATGTTTTTTCATGATTTTCTGAAATACCTCGGAGGAAATTTTTTTTTGAGAAATGACCTCCAGAAATAGATTTAGAACATCAAATTTAGACGATTAAGCGTCGTATTTCAATTTTATCCCTCAAAGACGATTTTTCAGGGTCGCTCAAAAAAGGTATTTTTTAATAAATTTGTTTAAAATCGAGAAAATGATTTTTTGAAAAAAATTTCATCACAAGGGACACATTTCATTTATTTTAGACTCTCAAAGATAATTTTTCATTTCCCTCGTTTTCTTTTTTGAACCATTTATACGATATTATTGTGGTCTGGAATATCAATTGAGAAACCATGAAAAAGGCAAAGTGGGGAAAAAAATCTTGTGTGAACGAAAGTAGCATAATGTACTCTGTCTGTTTTACTAAGAATTTATTGGGGGGGGGGGGATCTTTAATGATATGAAAAAATTATTGAAAAACACCAAAATTTAATCATCTGAAATTGATGTCTTATATTCATCAGAGAGGTGTTTATCAAAAAAATTTTCCTTTAGAGTTTTTCAAAAAATCATGAAAAAACGTAAAAAGTGAAATTTTTTAAAAACCCCTGAAAAAAGGGGAAATGGCAAAAATTTTCTCAATAATGATCATTTCGAGTTAAAATATGTATAATAATTCCATTTTTGGAAAAAAATTTCAAAAAAAATTTTTTTATCTGGTTTTTTGAAAATTTTTGAAAATTTTCAAACTTTGAGTAAGTTTTGCAAATTCAAAAAATTCAGGGGGCTGAAATTTTTACCACATCCCTTTTGAGTATATTTCGCTACTATTGTGACCCTGTCATTTGCAGATTTAAAAAAAAAAGCAAAATTCGGCCCACCCTAATAGATACCCCAAAATCATTGCTTTTTTTTAATCAGTATTGCGGGTAGGAAGGGTTCAATAGAGCTAAAAAATCAAAATCTCCAAAAGGCACATCAACAGTCCCTACAGACGGGACATACCTAATTTCAACTTCCTAGCCCAATGTGGAGGAGACTTATGTGAGGAGCAAACTTTAAAAATTTGAAAAATCCACCAACAAATCACATATTTAGGACTGTGAGGGGATGCAATTTGGCTGAAAAGTATAGACGCCCAAAAAGGCATAACTAAGGCCCATGCTACATTGCATACAGCTAATTTCAAGTTCCTGACTCAATTAGAAGGGAAGTTATGCGAGGAACAAGGTCAAAAAATGAGAAAAAACAAACAAAAAACCACTTTTTTGGGGCTGTGAATGGGTGAAATGAAGCTAAATAGTCAGAACCCTCAAAAGGCACATTTAGGGCCTCAACTAAATGTACATACCAAATTTCAACTTCCTAGCTCAATTTGGTGGAGTGATGGGGGAGGAACAACCCTTTTTCAAAATTAAAATGGGATGAAACCCCCGCATCTCTCTTCCTAATTGACTTAGGAAATTGATTTTTGAATGTTGCACACTTTTTGATTCTCTATCAATTGGCTTAAAAAGGGACAACTTTCGCGTTTTTGACCCCTCAACACCTCCTCCCCCAAAAATTAGGGCATAACTAAATTTTGACTCAAGCTCATCCCCACTCATAAATATTTACCGAATTGGAGTAATTTTGATCGGTATCGAGCGAAGTAAATAATTCTAATGTTCCGGAAAAAAAATAAAATAAAAAAAAATAAAAATAGATATCTGACATGGCTAAAAATCGTCTTAATGGTATTCTAAGACCCCAAAATGAATTTTGTTAATATTCCCCCTCCCCTCATCCGCCATTGGTCGATAGACTGTTATAACCTGATTTTCATTGACAATATGACGTAGAAAATCAGGCTAAAAACAATCTCCTACCTGTATTAGAAGAGACAGGGACGAGAGAGTATTTAGTTTTGACCTTGAAAGAAGTCGATACGTCCTTAAATTGAGCTTGGAGTCTGAAATTTGGCAAGTAGGTCCAGTGAAAGTCCTGCTGCGTCTCCTTGTACGTCTTCACCCTGCAAACAAAAAGTGACTGCGTAGTTTTTTTTAATTTTAACGATCTGCTAGTATATCTTCGCTGTGAATTGAGCTGGGGAATTGAAATTAGTCAGGTAGTGTAAGTTTTTGATTTTTTTTTTTGAGGTGTTTTAAATATTCACTCTAAAATTAACCTCCTTCTCGCATCCTTCGCCGTGCCATCGCCAGTCATCCTTCTTTTAATAGCGTAAATTTCGTTTTTCTTTTCGTCTTCAAAAATTCAACTTTTTAATACGATCAAATAATTCTCGTGCAAAAATTTGAGAAATAATCTCACATTAACACTGATCACTTCACAGGTTTCAACAACACCCCCCTCGCTCCCCTGCCGCCTCCTCCTCTTCCGTCCAAAACTACATGCACAAATACCTGATTATAACATTATGGAAACAGAGCAATGTCGTGCTGTAATTGTAACATTGAGAGAAGCGCGATGAGACCATTGCGCCAAAATTGATGCTCATCTTAAATCCATTATCGAGTTAATTTAGAAAACATGTAGGCACGCTTCGAAGAATTCAGACGCCCGTGAAACGATTTTAACTGCGAAAAATAAAAACACGCTAAAAGCCAGCACGCCAACGAAGTGATTCTTATAATCTAATAAAAACCAGTATAATAATGAAAAAGGACGGCCAAGGCGAGGCGCGGCGACAAAAGTAAAACTAACCCCATTTTTTGGGTCTCGTATGATAATAGTTGGGGTAAAACATGTCTTATAACATAAAAGTAACGAGTACAGGGCGTGCTTAAAAGCTCTAAACCTACCTACGTACGTATTCCACTCTAAAAACACCCCCACACAAACGCGAGCGTAGCGGGTAAAAAAATTTGCGGGCCCTCTCACGTTCAAGTCGAATATTTAAACAATAAGCGAAAATTTTCAAGTAATTGGTAAGCCTATACTAACTTGACGATACCGATGGTGTATATAGATATGTATACCTTTACCTATCTAAACCTACGTAAAACGTTTTAATCGTGCTGAAAATAATAAATTGATATAAATACGAAACAAAAGGGTTCATTTTCAAAAACACTCTTTTATACATATACTAATAATAAGTTCGACCCTGAAGAAAAGCCATAACAAAGCTGAGCCCATTGTGCCACTACTTGGTGTACACGTACCTACCTACCTACCTACGTACATTTTTTTTCTTCCTTCTTTTTTTTCGCTTCTTTGGACCCCTATTTATTATCTCGTATATTCGATCTCGACGGGCATGATTAAATTTAACACATGTATACTTTTCGAACGATCCTATGGTTTAGCAAGTGGCAAAATACGTACAATCCCTTTTATGTCGTAATTTAGAAAGCTTTTACCAACGAGATGAACCACCATCGCTCGCTCGTATCGTCGTATATGTGTGTGTGTGTATATATATATAGGTATATACTTACGAAAATCAAGGCGAAGACAGACGATGAGGGGCAGAAAGACGAGCAGAGCTGACTCTTTGGGATGTCTGTTATATTAGTATGGTATGTATAAGATGAAGCAATTTAACAGAGTAAGGCATTTCTCGAGTCGTGTATGCGGCGTAGCGTACATATAGCTTTTCCACATAGAAAGGGCTGGGCTGATGGTGGGGGGGGGGGGTGCGGTTCCACTGGCAGTCAGTCGTATACGACAGAATATTTGATAAATGAATCGAGCACATAGAAGATCAACTCGTCGGTCTTTTAGAGCGCTAATTACAACGCCAACGCCAAAGCCAAAGACAGCAGCAGATTCGCTATCGTAAGGGACGATGTCGTTGTCGTCGACAAAGTAGCTATTACATGGTACGACATGATCATACTTATCTACTGCTGTATAATTTATACCGAATGAAGTATCCATCTAGAATGAGGCACGTGGACTATAGATTTTCCTTGCTTGCCTATACCTATATTACCTGGTGTCCGGTTGTTAACAGTTTTATATGTATCGTGCTTACCTTTGGGAAGAAAGAAAAAAGAAAGAAAGAAATAGAAAATTAAAAAACGTAAAATGGTATTAAGAATTGTTTTGTTTTTTTTTTTACTTTTATTTTCTAACACGCGGTTGTAAGTTATATCCTATACGTATGTATGTAGTAGAAGAATAAATAAATAATATACGTTGAGGCGATATATTTTATACAACATGGAAGCTAATAAAGCGAGTTAATGGTACCTCCCCTTTTTTTGTCAACATTATCCGCGAACGTTAAGCATTTGGGAGGGACGAAATCATTCAATCGAATGTATAACAGCTTCTTAATAATAAAAAGGGACGTATTATTGCAGGGCCATATAACCATATTATATATTATATACAAGTCTTGCTATAATACAATTACTTTTTATAACTTATAATGTTTAGTGATTCTCAAAGATAGCAACTATTCGACTGTGAAACTCTCGCGCCATCAATTAGCTTAAATGTGCAACTGTAACCTATTTACTACTTTTACAACGCAACGCACACATTGATACGATAACTAAAGTCATAGGTTAGATGATGCTATTGAGATGAATAATATTCTGATGCTTTTTACTGCTGATGTGCATTTGCGACGTGTATATATGGTTTGAGTGTCCCCCCCCCCCAGATGCAGAAAGATCGTTGAATGAGAAATTATACGCTGATAATTTTTTACCATACGTTTACGGTGTCGTGCACCTTTTACCGGATGCGTTCAAAGGTTGAATGATGTTCGCGATGCTTTATCAAGTGGTCAGAAATTGCTCAATTGACGATTGCAACGTGCGTAAGCACTTGTCACGTGCTATATGAAGTACGCTCCATGTATAGGCTCCATTTTGTGTATTTTAAGAGAAATTCGATTGGAAGTAATTGTATCGAGGTGTAGATTTATTTTTGAAAGTGATGTACGAAGCTGACAGGTTATGAAAGTGGGTAAAACCATGAATTTTGTACAGAATCATCCAAAATTATAAAAAAATCTTCATTATTATTTCGTATAATTTTCGCCTTGTGCTCTTACCTTGCTCGGGTTCGTTTTATTTGCACACCAATGACTGACTGAAGTAGAAAGCCTAGTGAGGTAATTGTCTACGTAGACCGAAACCTAAGCCTAGGGACTACTGATATTGTTAGGTGGTCGTACAAAAGAAAAATCTCACATCGGACTAGGTGGAGATTGCTAATCAATCCACCACCAATTTCACGTCCGAATACGAAAATTAAGAATATTTTTTTTTTTTACATCTGTAAAGTTTCAAAGTGGTATTTTTACTGATTTTTTTTTTTTTTACTTTTATGCTATTCTTATACGGTTGCGTCTGTGGAGAATCGGAAGCAACATATTACTCGCAGAGGAAAATTGATAATTTTTGTTAGTTTTTTCGGCTTTTTATAAATATGTATATATAGTTTTTTTTTATTATTTTATTTTATTTTATTTTTTAACGCCTTTACTGCGACTAAGGCCAGAGGCGTATCGGAAGAAAGGATTATTTAGAGGAGGGATTTTAAACCAGTTTCAGCCTTTATTTTGGCTTGAATTATCCAGAAGTTTTAACAGGTCTTAATTTACTAAAAGAAAAAAAGAATTATTATCTACAATCAGAAAATTGCATTTCTCAAAAATTTGCCAGGTAGGAGATTGACAGATCCATACATTTATTTGTACATAATTTGATTAGCTACTTCGCTACAAACTTAGTTAGGTGAGGTAGTCTATTCAACTTGTCTGATTACATTGTCCAGTATATGCTCGTTAATACAGTGATGTCATAGTTTTGCATACTTGTTTTTGTAAAGTGAGGAGGGAGTAATTACCAGGGTATTTAGCCTATTACCACTGGATGATTTTTAGCTAGGTTAAGTCGTATAGAACTTCTTACGGAACAAAAATAAAATTTCTGAACCTGAGAAGCAAAGAATCGCAAGAGAATCTAATCAAATTTTTCTGTAGAACCACATTGCATGAATTGGATTTTCAAATTTTGAAGTATCACCCCATTTCTGATTAAAGGTAATGAGTAGATTTATACGATGTGATAAAATTTTAAACAAGGTGTTTATATTTATTACAAAAGGTAATAAGTATTTGTATCAAGAAGTCAACATCTGTAGACTTTCCACAGATTACCCAGTACACACTTGGTAGGTATTTCATTTTTAGTCGCCCATGCTTTGTTTGATTCCCATACAGTTACATAAGTTCCATTCACCCTATGGTTTTGTTCATACTCTCGAGTAGTTGTGTTAGTTACAAGAATATAAGACTTGAAGTAGCCTTTTATTTTTTCTTACAACACACTCTCCAGTCTACATCATCAGTGATTGATTGGTTATCCATTACCCTGTCCTGTTAGTGCAGTTAGCTCGTTTGAGTGGAATCAGGCTTTCTGTCTTGTCAGAGCTGTTTTTATCTGAGCAATGCGCTGTTAGAGTGGTTACCTTCTAGAGTGGAAATCAAAATACAACTCAATAGGGATTGAGAGCACCCCACACATTGCAGGCATGATTAGCATTCTGCATGCAGAATAAGTATTATACAGTTTTATGAAGAATAGGGTGCCAAAATTTGTAAATACAAAGTCAAAAATTGTTGTAAACAGACATAATCTTAAATTCCTCAGTTATATTTCTTGAATCTTCGAACTTCAATGTCTTTCATTTTTCAGTTTTTTTCGATGATTAAATGAGAAAACAGAAAATAATTTAGGAAAAAATCCATAAATCGTTAAATCAATAGTATTTCAGCGTAAATACGAGTATGGTAATTTACTGTTCATTCTACATATTATACATATTCTGTATAGAATAGATGCTCATTTTGCGCGAGCTATTCTGTGTGCAGAATAAAAAATATTTTGCTGAACAATCCCGCTACCTCACTCCATCCTTCACTGATGTATCTTTCACTTTACATACTGTTTTGCATTGTAAAGGATAAGTTTCTTAGTTGCAAACAGCAGCGGGTAAGAGAACGTAATTCTTTGGGTTTGAACGCACAGGATTTGCTCACAAACAAAATGGGATTTCACAGGAAGTAGGGGTTGACGCAGTCGCAATCTATCCGATAGATTTCCTCGCAGTGAATCGCACCCTATCGCATTTATTTTGCCCACAAATGCAATGCACCAAGATTGCAATTAGTTGCGTTTCATTGTAGATTGGATTGCCTTTTGAATAATCATATGCGCATAAGCTTTGCCTCGTGAATTATATGCTTATGTAGTCAGTAATAGGCTACTCAATGGGTGATGACGCTCGCATTATAAATGTATGATACACACAAATACAGTATAAAAGTTACCTTTTTATCACTGGACCTTTGGCAATTGAGCTGTTTCCTGTCAGAACTGCCATGAAATTGTCTGCTGTAACTTGCTACGTGTTGGTTTGTGCACCATTTAGTATTTGTAATACGCGTGAAAAATGTTTTAAATAAAAGCTCATCAGTTATATCTCTGATTAGATTTTTTGTGATGATATAAGTACTAAATATTACTGTGTAATAACAGATACGTTTTTGAGCAGATACATAAATGACAAAGCTGTTAGAAGTGCTTGGTGGAGTATATGACTTCTGCTTTTTCTCTCACCCATAATTCAGTTTCAGGAAGTTTAATCGTACATTGTTACATCCTTTATGATGTACTCCCCATCCATAACTAACTTGAAGGGAAAGAGATGTGTGATGAAAAATCACTTGCTCCTATTCGCATCTGAAGTAAATGGACACGTTGATCTTTTTTTTTTTAAAAAAAATTCGTAATGTCGAAAATATAATTACGTATGAGACGACCACAAATAACCAGATTCAATTTGGGTTCATGGAAGTCAAAAAAAATTTTTTAATCTTCGTTTTTCCGCAACGCGAAAACGAACTGGTGTGAGAAATTTAAGATATGCCGTCAAGCGATTAAAACGGCGCATTTTTACAGCAATACATCAGCCGCATTGAACGCGAATCACGCGACGCTATACAAGTAGTCGTTTGACATCAAAACTACAGGCCGTCGATTTTAATTTTTTAAATGTTCATCTTAAATTAAATACTTTTGGTAATATGAAAACCATAAAAAAAAAAAGTCAACGTGTCCAAATTATTTTTTGTATTTTTAAGAAAGAGGAGAATTTGATGCATCTGTTGGTGAATAAAATTCAAATTTTTTATATTTGAACAAACAAGACGCACTAGTAAAATTGATAAGGCCATACAACAAACCTCTTGAAAATCCTCAATTTCGGCACCCCGGCAGTTCTAGAATTAAAAGGAAGATATGGGGTTGAAAGAGTGATTTTGAATACGTCAACTTTTTTTGCTGGTAGAAACTGGGGTTTCGCATTTACTGGGTGAAAATTTGACGAAAACCGTTTTGAATTTAAAGATATCTGTATAGAGTATTTGAAGAGTGGACTCTGTATTGAGAAAAATAATACAGAACAAAAATTTGACGTTGAAAATTAAAGAAATAATGAAGTAGGCATCTAAAGAAAACATTTTCACTGCCACACTGATTTCGTGAAAGAGTTATATTATTCAATTCACTTCATGAATTATTCAAATAAACGTTAGTATGTGATTCAAGTTTTTTTATAAAAATTTTTTTTATTCTGAATTCTAGACCATCATCCAATAGATTGACGAATATTTTCAGAGAACCTGGGTTCAAATCCCAGGATAGGTGGCAAATCTGGGTGCAACAATCATATCTCCTCGCTCTCTTTGTTCTTGAATGACCTGTTTTTGAAGATTTTATCACCAGATAAAAATCAATGTGAGATTGACAGTGATGAGATTAACTTTAGACTTCATGTTGAAACGTTCAATTGAGAAATACCAAAACTGCCTCTCTTAAATTTGAATAAGGCGTTGCCCTGGCACACATGATAAAGCATCAAAATACTAGGTATGTTTTGGCATCTTTTCATGTTAATCTTTCTCCCATTACCCTGATTTTTCAATACTGTAATGTCAAAGAAAACCAGTGAACTTTGATACGTGATCCTAGATGCGTTTGTTTGGTTTCAGCTATTCACTCCTGGTTATGTATGTAGATGTACCACTATCTCTACCCCTGAATGAGAAAAAACATTGCAGAATATTTATAAAAATTAGGTTCCAGAAGCAACGCATTCTGATGCTTTTTACAGTGTTGTTTCATCTGCACAAAGCTGCTTGTGATATCTCACATCTAAACTAAAAAAAACTGATAGCTTACCATTGCTTATAATTTAGATGTGATATGCTATGCTCAGTTACTTACCTCGCCAATGTAATCTTTTTTCACATTATCATAAACATTATTTCCTTGAGGATGATTGCGAATTATTCCTCTTTCGGGGTTGCTGTAACATAATGTTAAAAATCAGTGAGTGATGAGAGGAAAGCGACGCGATGAATTCATACAACTTAGACCAAAGAGATTATGATTGAGAACCCAATATGAAATCACCGAAAATTATGCAAGTTGGTGAATGATATTCAGCCAGTGGCGTGCGGTCTGGGTAAGCGAGGTAAGCGCCGCTTACCCAACGAAATGTTCAAACAAAAATCAAAATTTTATTTACAATATTCTGAAAAAATTATCTCAAAAAGAAGCGATTATTTAGTCACGTTTAAACGAGGATTTTTTTTCTCTCTTTTGCAGCCGACCACAGAAAGGACACATAGATGCCACAAAGTGAACAGTGAACCGAAGTGCAATTGTATCGTGTCTCTTTTGTTAGTGAACAGGCTATTGATGAGTACATAGATTGGATGACAGTTAGTTTTCTGTTACCTACGGAAAACGATTCAAACATCGTTTATTGACGCGTATTAAAACGCACCCGCCCCACCCTTACAAAATTCATCAACACTGAGACACGCATACCACACATCACAAGCTTTTATCTCATCTCACCCCAAGCCTTACAAAATTTACTAAAACTTAACATGCATATCATACAGTATATGATGAAAACGAATCGAATGGTGTAAATCAGAAATGATCTGAATATTGCGTACGGGATATAGCCGTTTTTCTTTCAAGTCTGGAGTTGTTTGACATATGGTGTTGACGGTGTGAATATTTGTGATTTTATTGTCAAATCTTTTTCGCAATTCAATTTTGAAAATAAATTTCAAATTCCCCGCTAAACGTGCCCTAATAAATATCGGCAGCTGCAAATCAAGGGATCCGAAGTGACGAGTTAAAATTTTTTAACATCCTGAAAATTTGAGAAAAAAATGCACAATTCAATCCATCATCTCAGATTCTCTAGAAATCTGCATCACTTAATTTAGTATGCCTGTAGCATATCACCACAAAATTTTTAACTGTAGGAATGGATTAGGGCAGGTTTGTTGGAGGTTTGAAAATTCTGAAGAAACATTGAAAACGAACTGGAGGCTCCAGAATGACTAAAAGGTGTTAAAATAGGTTTTTGGTTCAAGGAATAAGTCTCATGAACACTGTGGTAATAGTTTTTGAAAATTCCATCAATGGTGCGACGGCATCCAAATTAATTTCGGCACTAAAAACTGAAATTCAGGGTTTTCTAATATGCTCCTTTCATCAGTCCGAATTTCGCTCAAATTGCATTTGACAGGTTGAAGTGGTTCCCTTGTAAGCCAAAGAATGTTGTAATGAAATCATATTGGTCTCAAGTCGCCTGAAATCGATCGTTTGCCATCCTTTGATACACCCAAATGGGTAAGGCCAACACTCAACGTATTCTCTTTATGCCTATAGTGTGAGGAATCTTTCTAGAGAGGTCTTTTTTATTGACCTTTCGCGTAGTAGTTTCCTATTGCTTTCTATCGCTAATCGGATTTTTACAATCCTCAGTCTAGCAGTGGGCTACGAGTAGACGCTCAAACCAGTTACATGCTTTTTGATTCTGATAATAGTCGGCGTGCTGTCTAATTATCTCTGTTGTAACTGGCAGGCTCGGAATGTAGGCGTGTAATAGTTGTTAAATGTACGCAGTGCATTACACGTACGTTCTGCCCGTTGTGAGATTTGGGCTTCTTCTCAGCTTCCCCAAAAGTAATCTCATTTTCATGAATGGATTGATTTTTTTTTTTTGCATACTCATCGTCTCTAAATAGGAACCTGTTGTCCTCTCGTTTCCGTCCTAGCCACTGTGCAATGCTTTCTTCAAATCTTGCTCTCATTACAGTTTCTATCCATCTTTATGTAAAATGAAACTATAGCTAGTCTCCTTCACCAAGTTTAACATTTATTGATTGAAGCGATAAGATTACTTATTCAGCCATAGCTGATAGATGTGAAGCAAAAGCACCCAAACTAGTATCTCGCGAGCGAGTTTTAAAGAGAACTCACCGTTCATTATTAGCAATATCGTCGTAAAACATGGTTACAATGTTGGCTCTTGGAAATCCATTTGAGATTAATGTTTGATAAGCGTGTAATATGGTAGACTGCGAACAAACAAAGCATTGCGGCTTGGCTGTTTAGCAGTACTATGAAAGTGTACCTTTGCACTAAAGAAGTTGCATTTTGAATATTACAAGGGGAAATTTTTTATTTATTTTGAAGTATTGAATCAATTTTAAGGCTTTGAAAAATCAAAGTATGTAGCACTAGCATAAAATGATGGGTGAGATGGGAAGACACTAGCACCCTGAATTGTAATATGGGTCTGATGTGGGGTAGATTGAAAGCAACACGCTTTAATCACCAATAGCATTCTATGGGCTGAATTTTGAATAGGTAATTGCATAAGTTCTTTTCCACTGAAAGTTTTGAATTTACAAAATTTTTTCAATATTTTAAATTTTGTGTACTTTGTTATAAGCACCAATAAAAATTCCAGTTTGCATGTTAGTAATGCAACTTCTTTGACGAAAGGCCGTACCTATAGAGCATTCTTCGCATCCATAACAAGCAGAATTTTCATAGAAAATGAACAAAACTCGTCAGGAATTATACAAATATAAATGAGTGTAATTCATAATTCAACCGGATATGATCTATTTCAAGAAACAAGTTCGTGGAGTTTTTTTTTTTTTTTTTTTAATTTTTTCAACTAAAATCTTTTATTAAAATTATTGAGAAGTCAACATAAGCAGCTATTGGCTCCTGGAAAAGTTGATATCTTAATTTAGAAGATAAAATTGATTGAAGAAGCTACATAGGTATCGTTGAGATTTCTTAAAAACGGTAAAAATTCCGATTGAGCTTCTATTCAAATGAATTCAACTGTTCCTTTATTTCAAATTGACATTATTCTTTATATTTTGCTTAATTCTTTCTAATTATTAATTTTCAAACGAGAAGAAATATTGAATATGTAGGGTGGAGGGAGAGTAGCAGCCTAACACACTATTGGGATGGCTGTTGCTGTATGTGTAGAATTAAAAAAAATTCCTCAAAGAAGTATTAATGAATATTGAGTAGAGCCCTAAAAACTGTAACTGAAATAAAAAACTAAAAAAACTGAAAAAATGGTCAAAACTGGAACGGAAACCAAAACTTGAAAAACTAGAACAAAAATTAAAATTTTTTATTCTCCATTTCAGTTTTCCTTTTCCTTTTTTATTTTCAAAATTGTGATTGATTTAGTCGTGATTCATGAAATGAATACACGAAAAAATGATCATGAATCATTACATTTAATCATTTATCATTTTACGATGATTTATGAATCATGAATATTGGTCAGCAAAATTCATGAATTCAAAAACCATTAATGGAATAGGCAAATAATGTTCAAAAGAGCGAATTAACTTGAAAATGAAGCAAACATTGACCGAAATTATCAGTAAATTCTCAGGAAAATTTGACGATGAATGTTCAACTGATTTGTAGTAGAATAAAGGTTTTTAGCCCAACATCGAGTATTGTGATGCGTCACATGTCACCTTGAGGAATAAAAGACCAAAAAAAATAGCCATTTTTCCATAATCACAGGTAACCCGTTTTTGTAGAAAATATTGGGTTAGCTCACTTATAGGGAAAAGTGGGAAACGACTTATTTGCCAAAAAGATGTCGAAGTGGGGGTGCTGACTAGAGTATTGTGTCACTCATTGGGAAAATGTGAATATGCAAGAGAAGGCCAGAGGTGCGGCCCAAAGGGCGAAACCCCCTAGTGTTTGATGAAAAGGTTGAGCTTTGTAAAAAAAAAAATGCTCAGAAATTTTTCAAAATACTGAATATTAAAAAACACTGCTGATGAAATTTGGACTTATGCTGTAGCAGGAGACGGTAAAATACTCACAGGCTTAGGATTTTACTATATCTTTCGTTCATTAGATGATATGTAATTGGATTACATCAGATAAAAAGTTGAAATGCCAATAATAAATAAAAAAATCAATTACGTTCATAAATTTAGAATGAGAACCATCCGATAAGTCTTGTGTTGTGTGGTAGGATACATAGTTGTAATTTTGTAAATTTTAATATGTGAGACAAAATGTTTTTATCGTGAAAAAAATAAAAATAAAAGTGAAAACAAAGTGAAGGGAAGAGCAATGGTTGATTTTATGATAATACTTAAAATTTTTCTCATTTTAACAAACACTGTATTAATGTAGGTTGGTTTACCTGATGCCCATAGTGAAGCCATGTTTTAGTGGTGGCAACCAATACTGCAAATTTTTTAGTTTGCGCGTAAAAAACGCTATTTAAACAAATTAACACGAAAAGTAACACTGTAAAGGCTTTCATGTTGTTCGCTTGTACTTTATTGTTGTACTTTTTCAGTGAATTTTTCTTCTGATAGCTTATTCGTTTTTCGGATTGTCAATGATATACCAGCTTATAGGCTATGTGGTGTCGGATAGGACGTACACTTTAACCACAGCCTATCTTGAAAAATTCACGCACGTCAGTCCGCCAATACACGTACACATATAAATTTGCGACAAACGATTTCGTTTGCTGTTTAGTGGTTATAAGATATTTATAGGTGCATGCTAAAGTGTGATAAAAATTTTATCATTGACTCGATTCGCCATCTAATTACGTAGCCTGTTCACTTGTACGTCTTGTAAGTGGAGGTGCGCGGTGGTTTCAGTAGGTACTCGAACTAATTACTTCAAGTGCTCTCCGTTTTATCCTATCTTTGGTACTTGTACGTTATAAAAATTTCTCTATTTGTCCATGCGTACTAAGGTGCTCCATTGTATGTAATTACCGACACTTACTCGTTTTGCTTTTTTTTTTTTTGCTTGTCTTTCAGAGTCTGTTTATGTGTAATTTTTTTACTCCCCTGTAAGCTGATACGTACCTCAAGTTTTCAGATGTGATCGTCATGGTAGTCGAATTTTTTTTAATACATATACCTAGACCTGCCCATCGATGTTTTTTATTCGTTGCATATCTATATGTTGATATTTTCACATCAGTCACTTACTAACATGAGACTATTCTTCGAATTCAAATTATAGTCGATGAGCGCGCAGGCCACCTGCTCCCCCTCTCTTCGAATTTTAAACATTGTGAGTATTACATGATATTCGTTGTCCTTTGCGATATCGATACTTTCTATACCATCCATGCCAGTACTTAATTGCGAATACCGATATCCAATCAAAGTTTGGGGACCACTGGTCAGATGAGTGTAATTTTTAGGCACACTTAGAGTACTCCCTACTTTGTGAGGAATTTATTTGGGAATTTGTAGTTTGTAGGCTCTATTCTGTATATGTGTACATTGGTTGCCTTGATTGGAAATCTACAAGTGGAGGGTCCATAATTGTTGCGAAATAATCTCAATATGATGTAAAAATTTCAACTTCTTTTCTTAAATTTGCAAAAACGGATTCAAATTTCACAAATTTTCAAAAATTTTCGAAAATGGAATTATTACACGCATTTATATGCAAAATTATCATTGTTGGCAAATCTTCACAATTTCCCATTTTTTTGAGAGTTTTGAAAAATGTTATATTTTGTGTTTTTTTATGATTTTCTGAAAAATTATTATGAAGGGAAATTTTTTTGAGAAACACCCTCCAGAAATGGATGTAATACATCAATTTCAGATGATTAAATCAATTTCTTGGAATCAACATGAACGAAAATTGTGATATTAGATAAGGAGTTCCTGGTAGAATCAGTCAGGCTAAAAATGCGTTTATGTGTATGAGAAACCTCTTCACCAGTACCAAACTTGAGGGTAGAGTTACAATTGAGAATGATACATTGTTATATCTTCCCAGTATTGTTATATGACTGCGAGAGTGGAATCCTAAATGTGGCCAAGGAAAATAAGCTGCAGGCTTTCGAGATGTATTTGTATCGCAGAATTCTGAGGATACAATGGATCTGCAAGGTGACAAACAAGAACAAGGAGGTACAACGTAAAGTCGATAAAAGCACCGAATTCGTAGCTACTGTTAAACAACAAAAACTCCTATATCTTAGTCATGTACTGAGGGGAGAAAAATATTGAATCCAGCGCCTAATAATGGAAGAAAAGATTTGTGGAAAGAGGTCTGTAGGAAAAAGATGAAACTTGTGGTTGAAGAATCTTCGGCGATGGCTTTGTCGTTTGTCACTAGAGCTGTTTAGGAAAGCTGTCTGGAGAATTCAGACGGCCATATGGATAGCCAATCTCCGTGAATGGAGAAGACATTCGAAGAAGAAAAAATCAATTTTACTTTTATCAGTTGATTTTTCAGGGGTACTGGAAAAATGTTTTTTTTTGTATCATTGAAATTTTTTTCAGTAAATTCATAGTGAGATGGGCTAAGTAAGTATACTCACCTTTATCTAATTTAGGTTAGTTTTTTCCTCCAAAGTAAAAAAAAAAAAAAAAAAAAAAAAAAAAAAAAAAAAGGGTTCGAAAAAAAAAAAATC
>FIZR01007917.1:0-10247 GCA_900060175.1 Ferrisia virgata
ATCACCTCCTCTTTGAATGCCCGAACCACAATCAAACTCGTAACCACCTCAAAATTCGAACAAGCAATCCAAACATACCCGATGATGAAGATGAAATCAACAAATTCCTTTCCTTCATCTCCAAAATTAAACTAAACAACCAAATCTAGCAATCGACACTGGGCGTAACAATCCTGGCAATTATACACGCCCAGTATAATAAAAAAGTAAAAAAAAAAACTTCCTCACTCAACTTGGAGGGGAGATATACGTGAAAAAAACTCAAAAATTATGAAAAATCCTTCCAAAAACTACTTTTTTGTACTGTAAAGGAGTGCAATAGGGCTGAAAAGTCCGAAACCTCAAAAGACACATATAGGTTCCCTACTAAGTGCACATGCCAAATTGCAACCTTTATCTCAATAGGGAGAGAGGCGGCCTTTTCGAGGTCGAAAAGGGAAACAGCCGCCATATGTACCCTTCTAATTGACCTGGTGTTTGAGAGGGGGAGGGGGAGGAGGAGGACTGATTTTTTAATATGTTACATAAAATTGGACTCTTTATCAATTGACACAAAAAGAAACAATTTAGGCGATGTTTGCCCCTCAGCACCCTCTTCCCCAAATTTGGGCATGGTTGATTTTGAACTGAGGTAATCTTTCCTTAAAAGTATGAAATCCGGCGCCAATCTAATCGTATTGCTCAAACGTGGCCGATTTTTATCAGTATTTGGCTTAGCGAATGATTTTTAATTTTGAAATAAATAAATCATTAGAATAAAAATCTGACATGACCGAAACATAGTCTCGATGGTCTCCTTGGAGTCTGAAACGGATTTCGTTGATGCTCTCTCATCCATCCACCGTACGTTGATACTCTGCGTAATCGTCTAGTTTTCATTGACAATATAAAACAAGACCAAAGATTAGATAACGCTGAAATCATTAAAAAAATTGATTGGTGCTCTAAATGGAGAGCATCGGGGATACAACTAAGACCTTCATCAATTTGGATCTGCTTAGATGGTAAACAGAAACTATACGTTACATTCATCGTATAGTTTAAAAATCGTCGATTGCAAATTGACAAAATTAAAAAATTTATTATTTCGTTAGCAATTAAACGTAATTCAAATGCTTTTCTGGCATTCCTTTTAAACGGATTAAATTCGTCATGAATTAAAGGTTGAGGGAAGATATGCAATTTTCGAAGTAGAAAGTAAGGTATTTACACAGAAAGTGATAAAAATAAATCTATATTAACAAAAAAAAAAAGAAATGAAACTAAAAAAAACACGCTCTGCTGCCATTTTGTAAAAATAATACTAATTTATATCTCTTTGTTATGAGCTTCATTTTACAACAAAAGTCGCTACACACAAATGTCGAAGAAAAGTACGTGAAAATGTGTAGGTATTAAATTAAGGGCCAATAATTTCTAACAAATAACATTTTGCGATTGCGCAACAACACTTTCCCGCCTACAAACGTTTAAAATCTACACCATCAAAAAAAAAGAAATTTAAAAAACCACACTCTGCTACCATGTAAAAATAGTACTACAGATAACTGTACTATCAAAAAAATTAAAACTAAAAAAACCACGCTCTGCTACCATTTGAAAATGGTACCAAATTTACACTTATACGTTATGGTATGAGCTATAATTCACAACCGAAGTCGCTGTGGTACGTACAAATGACGAAGAAAAGTACGTGAAATTGAATAGTGTTCAATTTTTAATAGAAATAATTATTTAGCAATTCCACAACACCTTTCGCCTCGCATCCGAACATGTTTCACTGCACTATTCATTCTCGCTTCAACAGCAATAAACTCGAGAAAGATAAATAATCGCACGTGCGATTCCCCATCACTATTATTCCCTTCTTTCCCAACCACAGTCGCTCACACCATCACTAAAGCCAACTACTATTATGGCCATTCACACTGACGAAATGGAAAGCGGAAAATTCTCATTGAACGTATAGGTATTCGAATAACCCCAACAATTTGTTTTTTTTCCTGGTAGATAGATAGGTACATTTCGTAAACCAAATAAAACGAACACGAGGAAGTAGACTTCCTAAAACAACCATTTTGGTTTTGCGAATCGCAATTTTTTTTTATTATTTAGCAGCCTATACGATGGGACACCGGAGAAAGCAACAGTAGAAGCGACCATGCGGTGCAACCAGCGTACAAAATTAAAAATAAACGGAAATGGAACAATGTTACGAACTCTTTTCGTCTCCAGCCTACCTCATGGCTTCGTACCCGGAGCTACGGAGCCATTAGAACGATACATCGGAGTATCTGCGATATCCCATTGCGAATTTCGAGAGTATTATTATTATCGTTTGTAATATTGAAAATCCATTTAAACCCGAGTATATCTAGTACTTATTACGAAGTACCTACATACGAGGCCGTACCTAAACCCCAACCCATACTCGTCCATACATAACATACACACAAATAAACTCTTTTGATAAAATTATTTCGACGACTCGATGGGTGATATGTGTTAGGCCCAACAGCGTCCTTCTTCTGTTTAAATTATGTTTGACCCTGTTAATGGTACAGACGAGGTAGGTACCTATACCTACTACCTACAGAGAGCTAGTGACCTACCAACCGTAGAGATGTGAAAATTGCGTACGTGCGAACTTTAAGGACACGTGGGTATAACGGCGTGAATTAATTCGAACGACTTAGCGATTTGGTATTGTGTACTTTCGAAGGGGAACGAGTGCGACTACGAACCACCAAGCAAATCTTTAATTAGATCAGAATCATTGTTACTCGATAAACTGTGCTTTAACACACTGTGTACCTTAAAACTATGTAAAATGGCACAACTACAAACATGTTCCATTTTAATTAAGCCTTTTTGGTCAAATTATGGACAATGAACATTCACCTATTAGCCTAATCCTCAGTGATCAATGCAAATCACAGACTACTAGTCAGAAAATAAATATTTCAAGATGGTTTTCGACTAGAAACAGTAAAAATAATAATAATAAAATAACATTTATCACACTACGAAAATCTAAGATCTTTTACAATTGGTCAAATTTTAAAATTATCAAGTATGTAGTACACTTCTGAAAACTCAGCTCGCAAAAATATGTATTTTTTATATGCCTTAGTGACAATTTATTCTAAATCAGTTATACTTACGCGAGCTTAAACCATATTCAATCACGTGTAAAAGAGAGCAGCTTAGAAAGAGGCAATGTGACAATGGCCGAGATAAAAACAAACGAGATGAGAGCGAAGAGAAATGAAACGTAAATTCTATTTCTCGACACTGAAACGTGTGTGTTCTCTGGTGTGTGGCGAACTTGATAAATGAAATCATACCATTGATATCGGGTCGTTTGTTTTTCGTCATTATTGCAAGTTGTAGTCGTTATACGTAAACGCATATACATCTACACTCGAGTAGTTTTACACTGAAATATTATGTGATACGTACATTTTTATTAATGAAGGGAAACGGATATGGACAAAATAACCGAGATAAAAGCGAAAATATTAATAGATACACACAATGTATGAAATGAGCAAATCGGAAATTTATTCTCGTACTGTACCTAGTAATAATACATGGCGCAGTTGACTATCGTACACGTGACCATCACATACAACGAATGTAGCTGCTAATTGATCGAAACAGGATTATAATTGCGGATTTGTGGTGTTGGAAAATTTCCACAAACACGATACCTAATTTGAAAATTAACGTCATGGTAGTTACGATGAAATAATACACGATCGAAATACGTAGTTTTATTTTCAACGGTTGAAAGTTAAGTTCTTGAAAGTAATTTGATAGTGAAAGAGCAAAGAAAACTTCTCTTTTCATTGTTGATGATCACATTATCAATTTTTAATTTCGCCTTTTTTCTCTCAGAGGACTCCACATATGAGATTTAACACCATTCAAGTAATGCATTCGAAATCAGAAAGCCAAACCCCTGTCTCCTTATTACGAGAAGATGGCATACTCAAAGAAATCCATGTATCTTGTACAAAGTGTATGATTATCGATTTTGTAAGTATGTTCATTAGTTTCGAAGGCTCCTTGAAACACAATAGATATAAATTGACCAAAAAACATTTTAAGACGAAAAGTCGCTGAAAATGAGCAGCACCAGGAGCTTTTAAAACATCAGAGCAGGCTGTTTAAATTTGTGTACTTCTGTTGAATTTCATTACTACTTTTCTAATATCGTATTGAAATTACAATCCAAGCACCTGTTTTTGATCAAAATGCAAAAAATAGCAATTCAAGTGTTTTCTAGAAAAAATAAGCCCACATTCCAAGATAGTGTGCAGACCAACTACCAAAAAGTCTTCTAGAAGTAGATTTTACTGTTTTTTTTTTGGGTACAAAAAAAATGCTTGAAAATTTTAAATAAAATATATATTTTTGATTTTGAAAAAATTAGAAATATTATTTGGTTTTCGACATGATTTTTTCAATTTGACATCTCAATTTTCTCAGGAAAATTCAATTTTTATCATCCATGAGAAATTGTCATCGAAACACCTTTTCCAGGTATGTGAGGAGCAGGAGGGTTGAAACCTTTTTTCCTCCAAGGGTGAAAAGAAATTGAATTTATATAGAAAATGACACTATTTAGTCCGAAAAATTGTGTAACTGACACAAATATTTCCATAATTGTTTGCCCCCGCTCTGCTTGAGTATTTGTATTTTTGAAATAGTACGCCACAACACTAAAATCTGTCGCTTGCAACAATCCTTTGCGCGGACCTGACAATTTCTCATAGATGACAAAAATTGAATTTTTCTGGAAAATTAAGGTGTCAAATTGAAAAAATCATGTCAAGTACACAATAATATTTCCTATTTTCTCAAAATCGAAAATGTATACTTTTTTTTACAAATTTTCAACTTCAAAAATAAGAACTCATTAATTTTAACTTATTTCTGTAAATCTCGTAACTGGTTTCGAAAATTGAAATTTAGTAACATTTTGAAACGATTCTGCTAAAAATCTTGATCTCTTTTCTCGTAAAATGTTTGAAGCTAAAACTTTGAAAACTGTACCTTTTATTCATTAAAAATTCGAATTTTTTCAAAATTTCACCCTCACTCCGCTCGAGCATTCATACATTTCAAATTTACGCCAAAAATTAAGCTTCCACCCCCCCCCATCAACAAAAACATTTTTAACTAGCTCAAATGGAAATATTCATTCAATTTCTTTTTATTCATCATGCTTGAGGCTTAGCCCCCCCCCCTCCCCAACACTAAACTCAGCCTATGTGTAGAAATCGCCTGGGTGGTTGTGGTACTTATTCAAATGAGTAGTTTCAAACGAGATGAGATTTTTTATGTCATGATATCGATGAAAATCACAAGTTTTTGTGGTGGATCGTAGAAGGGGTGGTGGAGCATCAACAAAATACATTTTTGAGGGGGAAAGGTGTGAAAGGGGGTAACGTGGGAAAGAAAATCTATCCCCTCATATTCGAATTTAGCGCGAAACTTTAACCCATTTCAATAGGTTACACGACTTCGGCGTAACATTTTACAAAGCTTCTAATATGATTAGTCAGCGAAAAATTTGTTTTTATTCACTTCTTAATTAAATTGGTAGAAGCAATGTTTACATTTATAGCAATTTTTACCCATCAGTCTCTTATATAATTACATGGCACGTGTTAAATTACAAATGATTTAATAGGTACGTAATTTTCTTGAACCGGATGTTGAAAATTTCCCAGGTCGATAAACTTGTGATTTTATCGACCGAATTTATTCATTTTTTGTTTGTTTGGGTATAAAATAAAGCTAATGCGCTAGTTCACTTTAGCGATATCGTTTAGAAAACTTAGTGTCGAGGCTTTTGTATCATATTTTTCAACTCACCTTGCCAGCTGGCAAAATCAATGGGATCTCAAAACTGAAAATAAACTTTTCGTTCACAAAAAATCTGTCCTACCAAGGAAAAAACTTCCACTTCCTTAAACGCACAGATGAAATGATCATTACACGACTTAGAATCGGTCACACAAAAATAACCCATAGTCATTTATATCTATGAGCTCCCAAACCTATGTGTCAATTTTGCAACTCCGAGCCCATCACTACCTAACACCTCCTATTCCTCTACGCCAACTTGAAACAAAAAAGACAAACCTTAAACATCCCAAAAAACACCCACTCCATTCCAGATTCCTACACAGTCATGCAAAAAATCCTCCTCTTCATAGAAGAACTTAACCTCCAACACCAAATTTAAGTTCTAACCTTTCTGACCCCTTTTAAACACTGGGCGAAAAAATCTTAGCAATTATAAACGCCCAAGATAAAAAAAATTCGTTAAATGAAATTCAATTTTTTTACTTTTATTCGACCAATTACTAGATTGGGAGATGAGTATATAAAATGTGCACCTGGCCGTTTAGGTCTTCACCCTCGTTAGGAGAACCTTTGCGTTATTCTCTGACCTTTGCGACTTCTATGAATGCAGTAAATAAACGTTAAAAAAGAGCTAAACCCGGACAAAATGGTTAGGAAAGGATTTTAAATGCTAGCCCCCCCCCCCCCCCCTCACAGTGATTTCTAGTAAAATCTGAGAACTATACGCCAGTAGCCTAGTACTAGCTTCAGGTAAACTTTTTTAACCCTCTAAACGACAATCGATATACTGATACCATCAGGGTTGACCATGTGTCGTTTACACGAAAGACTCCGAGTCTCTTGCGAGTCTCTTTTTTCAGAGTCACCCCCCTTTTTTTTCATCAACAATAAATTATAGATACAGCATATTTTTAAACGTAGATGATGTTAAAAGCGAAATCTGCACACCGTATTTTTTATTGAACTGACGGATGGAACCTTAAAGAAAGAAAAATGGATACATTTACAAATAAAATTTCAACTTACAAAACTATAAGCAAAGAGGGACAGGGAATGACATTTGAAACGATATGATATTGTTGGTATATTATTACATGAGTTATGTATATATCAATTATATTATTTCAACTTCAAGTTTACAGACTTGTACTGCTTACCAAATACGAATTTCGCCAAGCAATGAATACGAGATTATTTATTTTTGATTTTTCAAAGAGCTCTTTTGGAGTTTTCACGTGCGAGGGAACAATTGTAGTGAATTAACTACACATGCAACAAAAAATTCACGTTGTTTTTACTTCCAAAATAAAGCACTCTGGGCAGAGGCAGATGTAACAGGAAAAATAAAAATACTGACACTCGAAACAGAGACTCACGCTCACAGAAAGACTCGGAGTCTCCGAGTTTTTTCAGAGCAGACTCTATTCAACTCTGGATGCCATTACCACTGCAATAAAGATACATCGACCTATCGACGAAACAATGCCACAAGGAGTAGGTTATCTTTCAAAATAATTTTCATATTTAATTTTGCGTTCTTTGTTTTTTTTCTCCTTTGGCTTTACGCAATCAACGACTGCTGCGACGACGAGAACCTCAATTATGGTATAAATTGTTGCCTCGTTTGTATCGATTTGTTGCTCATCAAAGAGATTGGAAGCGGTAAGTGCGTCAGTGTGAATGTAAAATTACATACGTACATATACGTCTATTATAACATTATTCGTATATTATATTATACATTACACATACTTATTTGAATATATCGATTATACGAGTACCGTTTGCTAATTGGACCCGTGTCGTAAAGCCTACGTTCGGTAAAGTCGTACGTACATAAACCTCCACCTATTACACGTAGGAAGGTATTCCTGTTGTATGTATATTTTCTCGTCGTATACTCTTATAGCATACGAATTAGCCTATTCAGCAGATATCTATGTGTACATAAGGAACTTCTTCCACTCCGCCAAAAAATACCAAACTCTATAATTGCGTCAATGTTGCCAATTTGGCTAAACCACCAACAAGCACAGGATCACTTTGATCCAGCTACGATCTAATGGCGAATTAGTTCAGCAAAAAAAAAAAAAAAAAAAAAAAAATGGTGCTCTTATAAGGCAAACATAATACGCTAATGCAATTCAACTACAATGCATCGTTCCAAGAAGATAATATAATTATTATGCAACACGAGTACCAATTGCATCTATACAACTGGAGAGAAAAACTGTCTAGTCTCTGTGGTCGTTTTGGTCAAAGTTGCAAGAATTTCAATCCGGTTTAAATAACATGGATGCTTCTCGAATCGCCAGAATACCACGTTAGCAATAAAAAACTGACTGATATATGGTACATGAATCAAAAGTTGACATCTGAATTGCCTTTTTTTTTTTTTTTTTACAATCTGGCAACTTGACAAGTTGAAGGAAGTAGAGGAAAATATCAGACCAATTTCAGAGAAGAGAAACTTTCATTAGTAATTGAAATTACCAACATGCATATATAATATCGTAGGTCTATCACAGTATCTAATGTGTAAACTAAACCCTTTCAAATTTTCAAATTTGCATTCTAGCGTACACATTGATTCCAAAATAGGTACCTACTACCTATCTTAATGCTACGTTTTGCGAGTAAATTATGCATTTGCTTCAATATAGCTAAATAGGTATACGAAAATGAAAACCCAAATCTCGTCGCATCGTCGGTCGGGCCCAGCTTGACTCAAAAACTTCCACTCGCAATAAAAGCACTACTACCACTCGCATTCCGTACTCTTAGCACCTGTTCTTCGGATGCTCTTCACAAGAAAACAACTCGAAAACATACCTCACTCGGGTAGTCGTAAGGTGTACCAGCTTCGGCACATGGCATAGCAATCTTATGGGCCAAGTGGGAAAACTTGTCGTTAAAATATTCAAAATTTTCAACCGTCATACCATATCGAATAAGTATTTCGTCGATATACCAAGACCAACTACCTAGCAATCTATCCAGATGCGCTAGCAAATAGTACGTACCTATAAAACCGACCAAACTAAGAATCCATTTCAATTTACAACACACTTATTAAATATTTATACTTCATCAATTTTAACTGGAACATGTACCCGAAGAAAATGGAACAGAATAAACAGTACCTACACGACTTATTCGCTGTAAGCAGGTTCGTATACATTTTGCAGCAAAAATACGTAAATGAATAAATAAA
Source organism: Ferrisia virgata (assembly GCA_900060175.1). Classification (NCBI taxonomy): domain Eukaryota; kingdom Metazoa; phylum Arthropoda; class Insecta; order Hemiptera; family Pseudococcidae; genus Ferrisia; species Ferrisia virgata. Next base: position 9,095 of record FIZR01007917.1, read on the forward strand.
GCAAAAAGAAGATGGAAACAGATTTTTAAGAAGACAAGAAGGTAGTACATAGGCTGAAAAATACACTGTTTATCAAAAATCACGAAAGCAACAGAAATACCTACATAGTATGTAATGTTGCTACATTCGATAACAGGAACGAAAAATACTCCTACGAGATGATACAGTATACGAGTACATTTCCTGAAGACACAGTATCATTTCCGAATACGTCCGACAATATCCACTTCATTTCTACCCTTTTACCATTGTACCATTAATAATGCAGCCAGTCGTCTTATCAAACAAACGTAATATCTTATGTTACGAATAAGACGAGTAGATGCGCGTCCGATAACGACATTTACACCGTTTTTTATTCTTATTTTTAGTTCGTCGTTGTTTTCACTTCCTGTGACATCTGAAAAAGCGTGAAATTGAAAAAACAAAAAAAAAAAAAAGTCAATCCATGGATTTACTCTGTTTCCAAGTTTCACAGCTCGTTTGATATTGATAACACGAACAGCAAAATTGTAAAAATTTACTAAAAGCAGAAAAACACGTGGAATACTTTTATTTCATTCGTACCAATGATAAAAATCACCTTCCAAAATGACGTGATATTTTTGACGTCGTGTTGAGGTCCTTTCCCCTCACAACCCTCAACATGAAAAATACGATACATCACACATTTAAAATTGACAAAAAGCAACGTCGTGAAATCCTTTTTTGTAGGTGGTGTATAGACATTGTAGCATCAAGAAGCCTCAAAGGTGGACACAGTCGTGAGGAGATTTGGTAAATAACTGCTGACATATTTTCCACTAAAGAACGCTGATACTTGACCAGAAAATTTTCCTACATTCTGGTTGGATGATTTCAACTGATCTCAATCAATGAAAATTGATAACATTTTCATCAACAAATAACAACAACAATGGTAAACTTTGTGACGTCACATCAACCGATCAGTACGATCACAGTCATAATTCATGAAAATCTCAACAACCAAATGTACTGCAGGAAAAATTTCAAAGCAAAGTGTTGCATGTGCGATCCATGATACGAGATTCGAATCAAATTTTTGCAAAATCATCCGTTTCGTTTTTCGCTCGATAATCCGAGATTTGATCCGAGTCACAAATGACCTCGTGAATCCCAAACCTGGTCTTAG
>FIZR01007918.1:0-11880 GCA_900060175.1 Ferrisia virgata
TTAGTACACAGCCATCCCATAATATGGGATATGTCTGGTACTGAATATGGCAAAATAAAAAGGAAACTAAGGACTTAAAGTGGGAAAGAAATGCAGAAGAATTAAATAGTCCCACTTTAGAAACAGTAGATTCCAGAAACCATTCATTAAATTCTTCATTGGAATCACACAGTTCTAAATGTAATCTCAATCTTTTATTACCAACTTTTACAGAAGGTAATTGTACTACACTGTGATCAGACGTTTTTTCAAAATTAATTGAATCACCCATCATTTTTTAATAACTAAGTAATTATAAACTGTGTTGCAGTGAAGAAATGAGATTATTTTTCTATTTAGTACTTGTAAATTATTGATATGAAAAGCAACACAAACAACATAAAAAAAATATAATTTTTTATCAACTTTTTGGACTTCCAACTACGCATTCACATTTTCAGTTGCCTTCTATGTAGGGACAACAAATGAAAAAAAACAGCAGTTGCTCATTTTTCGGCCAGTTTCTGGTTGCTAGTTGCCAGTTGCCCTTTATGTAGAGCAGCACTAGTCCAATGAATGTGTTTGATTTCGTATCAACCCTAATTCTAATATAACGTTTTCTTCGACCAAAAAAAAAAAAAAAAAAAAAAATTATTTCAGCGTGATCGGAACCTTCTTAGGATTGTATACTTATATTAAATTATAATACTGGCCATAGGCTGGAACTAACCGGTAGACGGCCTTGATGACCGAGATGTGTCTGTATTTTGTTAAAAGGTGATACACGTTCGAAACTCGACGCAGTAAAAAAAAACAAAATACGTACACGTTGTTTCGAGTTGAAGCGATTATTTAGCGATTTAACGACGCTAATTCGATATTTAAAATAAACATTAATTATTGGTAGGACGTTAAAATGACAATATTACGTTCAATCGACACACATCCCTCCCTTCATCATCCATTACACATACAAAAAAAAAAACGCTAAATACTTTGGAGTATGTACGTGGAAGTTGATGATGAAAAATTCTCCGCTAAAAATAAACATTATATCAATAATTCGCCCTTCTGGAATATTACGCTTCGTGTGCATGTGTATCACACTCGAAGAAGGGGAGGAAAATAATTTTTTTTTCTTCTTTCAAAATTTCCAAACAACAACTAGTTATTACGTTGTTAAGATAATTTCACGTTCCGAGTGTACGCGCATTCTTCGGCAGTTCTAAGGTCACCTAGTTTTTATATAGGTATTAGGTACCTCTATACCAGTAACCAAGCTGGTCGAAAATTTTAAATCTACGATGGTCAATGCGTTAGTGTCCGTCTACATGAAAAATCGAGCTGCAGTCGAATCGTCGCGTCGCTTCGTAAACACTTGGCATATAGTCATCGGCATCGCGAGATAAACATCAAGTTCAACGTTTCTATACGTAGAGACACACATACTACTACTACATATTACACCAGCACAGATCTACCGTCCACTTGGTCTTATACATCTGAACCACAGACAGGCGAACTATAAGTGCAGCAAATTTAAAATTTTTACCTACTCGCGAATATAGGGTACCTACTTACACAGATAATCGCTGATTTTACGAGTAAACTTGAGCTAATTTTTTTCTGAACTTGTCGCAATCTACATCGTAGCAGCGATATTGCAAAAAATTACAAATTAGCGAAAATTTTCATAACGTACCGCAGATCCACTCGTGTTCAAGTTATATCTTTTCAGTCGACTATTTCGATTTCGAAATTAGCACACAATAAACGAGTACGAACACTACGAAGACACCGGACATTACATTTCCGTGCATTTAATTAAACATTTCAATATGCTTACGAACGAGCAGTAACAACCCACATCCGTTGACATTTAACAAATGCCAATTTACAACAGACCGTACCAGTATGTATGTATATCTAGGTATTTGCATTTCCCAACTGTCTAACATTAAGTACCCACCGCTCGAACTTCTATTCACCAAAAGGAAATCTTCGATGTCAACGTTAATTCGGGTCATAGGCCAAGCGAAGTAAGCTCGATTACACGCCACGATGGCAATTTTATTTTTCTTTCATTTCAAAAATGACACACCGAATACAAAATAATTTTATTCTACGTACTCGTCAGTGGGAGCTGCCATGCCGATGGATTACGAAAAGAGGGGTAAACTAGTTTGACCATAAATTTGACCGCGTAATTATTCGACTGGCCAAACTCGCTAATAGATAGTTTTACGGGTTTAATTTATTTCTTTTATATTTTATACGCGTACGAAGTTGTATTACCCACGTTACTTTTTTATTTTGCAAATTGACGTTATAATGTACACGAAGAACTTATTGAATCGATTGTACAACTTAACGACCTTGAAGAAATTCGATTTCAATCGGTAAAGTATTCGCAATAAACGGTGCGTTGCGCTTGAAAAATCGATTATAAAATATCTTACGCTTATTTGAAATTATAATGATTTTTCAAAGGAAGCAAAAATGTCAAAAATGATTGATACTGGTATATACATACGTGAAAATCGCAGAAAAAGGTGCCAATTTTTGAAAATGGTTAACACGAGATAATCCGTAGTATTTGTGAGAAAAATTATAATATCATTTTTCACCTATCCAGGAAAAATGTTGGAATATGGATAATGGATGTGGAGAAATTATATGTTACAAGATTGCAGCTCCTGTTTTTATATTATTTCTAACATCAACTTTGCCTTTTATTCGTATTTCATTATTTATAAAAATCATAACAAAAAAAAAAAAAAAAATGTTTCGAAATAACATCAAATTTCAACTTCCTGGCTGAATTTTAAAGGGAGTTAGAAGAAAATTCACATTTTCAGGGCTGTGAGGGAAGCGAGCAATTGGTCTGAAAAGTCGAAACCCTCAAAAAACACATATATGGCCTGGCCTGTTCTAAGTCAACATACCAAATTTCAACTTACTAACTCAATTTGGAGTAGAGATAAAGGAGGACAGCCCATTTTCAAAGTCAAAAAGCGTGGAAGCAGGTATCCGGAGTCAGTGAAAAAACTAACCACGACTTTATCTTCATTTCGAAGTCAAGATGTAAATTTGACTCCGTCTTTGGCAATTGTACTCCGGGGTCGTGATTTTACTGACCATTAAATCTGATACCTCGACTGCGGAGTTGACGAAACATTCGATTTTTATTATTCCAAAATTGCACCCTTAGCTCCGCAGTGATTTCCAACCATGACTACTGACTTCATCTGACTCCGGGTCGCTGATACTCAATGTCAGTAGAAGTACGTGAGAATTTTAAATTCAGAGACCGGAGTCAGCCAAAAAATGAACTCCATACTAACTCCGACTACGAGCATTTCACTCCGGAGTCAACCGAAGGACTGCGCTATGACTCCGGAGTCACTGTCAAACCTTGACCCTTGACTCCATTCTAATTACTGAGTCAGAATTTCACTGAACTGAATTTCAATACCCCAACTTCGGAGTCGGACGAACGATTCAGATTTCATAACTCCAAAATTTCGCTACTGACTCCCGGAGTTATAATTCTACTGACCTGAATTTTGAAACTCCTATTTCGTTGTCAGCCTGAAATTCATCGACTCCGACTCCGGAGTCACTTCGAATGCCCGAGGGAAAGCATCATATCTCTCCTCCTAATTGATCTAGTAGGCTGATTTTTGGATATGTTATACAACTTTGAATTGTTAGTCGAGTTGGTTAAAGAGGAACAATTTTTGCGCTTTTAGGCCCTCAGCACTCTTCCTCCAAATTTGAGTATAACTTAATTTCGACCCGAAATCAACCTGATTCCAGAAGATCAAATCTAACGCCAGTTTAGGCCCATTCCCCAAAGTTTATCGATTTTGGTCCGTATCAAGCAGAGCAAATGATTTTTAGTTTTGGGGAAAAAAATTAAAAATTGAAATAAATATCTGACATGGTCAAAAATGATCGTAACAGTCTTCTAGGACTCCAAAACGGATTTTTTGATACCCCGCCTCCCCTTGTTCACCAAAGGTCGGCAGACCGTAGTAGCCTGATTTTCATTGACAATATGACAGAAAATCAGATTTAAAAAGAGGTTATCTACCTAAAAACTGCATGTTTTGAAAGTTTTTGGAAAATTTTACGTTCATATTTGCATTTGTGATGCGGAATATTGACTGAAAACTCTCCCAACCTAAGACATAATTTTTACTTTTATAGCCACTTTTGATTCCAAATTTATAGTTAGTAATTTGAAGATATCGAAAATATTAAAAAGAGATTTTTTACGAGTACTGCGTTAATTCAGTTTTATCTTCTAATAAAGTAAATCCAATGTTTAGGTTCTTGGGTAAATTTTGATCATCCAGATCCAAATAGATCCGAAAAATTCATTTATCTCGATTCACAAGAAACGAGGAATAGATCCTTCTAGGGAGAGGGAGTTGGCACGTAAAAAATACCATTCAAGTTGGCCGTGAAGTTTAGGAATTGATGTACTGATTATTTTCTACAGAGTTAGGATGATGTTCATTGAAAAATTGTAAGTAGGAGGGGAAAGAGATGGAAATCACAAAAAATTCCAACCCTGTAACGAAGAAGTAAAGAGCTAAAAGTTGAGAAGCATCATCGTATAAAAATTAGGAGAAAAGAAATGTAGTTTTTTTTTCAACCTTCAAAGCTCAATTAACATCTTCCTGTAATTGATACTCAGTTCGACCTAGACAGATTGAATCAACGTATTTTTCTTTCGTAAAGATGAAGTGAAGGGTCTTAATTTCGCATATAAGCCAACTTCATATGTAGTGAAAAATAATGATAAATGGTTAATTTTTCATCGTTGAATGCTCTAAAAATTCTTTCTTCAAAATAATAATTTTTAGCCAAGTAATTGCAGTTGCATATATTCGAACGATTTGCTAAATTTCATCAAGTAAATATAGGTTTCTCAATTGTCAATTATAGTCCGTTTTATTTCAATTGACACTCGGAAAAATCCAAAAAAACGCTCATTTGTCAATAGAATGCCTTGGTTTGGGCATTTTCAACTATCCTATTGGCTAATGAGAATTTGTTTACTTTCTTCCAGGTGCCGAGTTGAATAAAACGTATCGTAAAAAGACGACTGACGGTTAAGTAACCAACTCTCGATTATTCTCTATTCTGATGGTTTGACTACTGTTTATATTTTTTTTACTGGCGATTGATAAAAGCGGGCCTTAATATTTAACACGAGTACATTACAACATTATCGAGCGACATTTTCGATAAAATTAAAACCAAAGATAACTTTGAATTGGTCAAAAGGTTCATTTCAACTAACGTAATTAAAAAGCTACTTAATACACGTGTAAAAAAAAGTAAAATCACGATCGTGAAATCCACAAGGTGAAATGTAAATTGGTCGAAATCAAATACGAGTAAAATCTTCGCAAACATAGAACTGAATTCACGATAAACAAATTACTCACAATTTTTTCAACAAATACACTCGCATTTAAAATTGAAAAAGATGGATGATTAATTAGTATGATATCGCACCTTACGGCTGAGTAATACAAGCATTAGTACTTATAGAGAAACATTCTGAGTAATGTATAAGAATGTAACGTTATCCGTCGAATATATATTTTGTCAATATTATAATTAGGTATTAGCGTGAACTCAATTAATAATATAAGTACAAACTAGTTTTCATTAATAATCTTTAAACTGAGAACGAAGAAGAGAAAATCGATAGTACCAACCACCGAGTTCATCTCGCACATAAATATAACCTGAATTCTCATCAATGGAACTACCACAAAATGTAACTATACCAATTAGAAACGGATGAAATTTTTTTAAATATTTTTTTATCAGTTTCATTTTGTTTTTTACAATGCGCAGGATTCAGAGAAAACTCAATTTTCAGAGAAAAATCTCGATCAAAAGTACCATTACAAGAACTGTGCTACATCTATTTCAATTGGAATTGTTACAATTTTTTTAAATTATTTTGAAATATTTCAAAAAGTGTAGAAAATAACATTTTTTTGGTCTCCCTTGAAAAAAGGGAGAAGAAGATGAAAAATTATCATTGTTGCGATTTTTTTGGGAAAAAAATAAAATTAGATATTAAACCCATTTTTAATAAACATTTTCAAAAACATGTTCAATGCTATTTTTAAAAATTTCTGTTTTTTTTTTCTACTTCGAATTTTTACAGCGAAGGGTAAATTTGAAATATGAAAGCTGAAGTTTCCACCACATTATTTCAAAGTCTTTCACAGACAGGGATGGATGAACGATTAAATTTTAGCTGCAGTTCTTGTTCTTACAAATCAAAATTTTTGTTCTCGTTAATTTTGTTATCATTTAGGATTGCTAAATTTTGTTCTCATTTTCTATTCTTGTTCTGATTTTGTTCAAGGGTAAGTCGTATTAATATTCTAAACTCAACCGTATCGTTCATTATTGTATATTATATCAATTTTCACAATGTACGGCTACTCCTCCAAAACAAGATGGAAAAAGAAATCCAGCGTTTCTTTTTGAGAACCAAAATGCAAAACAACAATATAAAATTCTGACCTTGGAAGTGAACAAGAAAAGAAAACACGCAGTAATAAAGCCATTCAATGTGTTTGACGATAGTAAGTATGCAGTCAAAGTTACATTCATGGCAATTTGTCAGTACTAATTTTTTATTCTCAGTTAGCGAACAAATAGAAAATACGAAACTGTTCTACGGTGCTGAAAAAGAAATTATCGAAGGCTGTAAGTATTTAAGAATCCCCTGCCCCATGATTCCGCGTTTACCCCACTTCACCGACAATCTCCGATCGCTTCAAATATTCAGTTGAATGTAATGAAGGAAAAAGTGCCATGTTACCAGTTGAAAAAAGTTATTTAGTTTTTTTTTTTGGGGGGGGGGGGCAAAAAACGTCGAAAATACTAACCATATCAATGACAATATGTACTACTGGCATGATAAAAGTCTGATTTTGTTTTAATATACGAATAAATTACTTTCCAATCAGTCTTTCATAGACCTTTTCTATTTTTCACGTTCATTAAACTGCAAATGGGGATTTTCTCAAAATCATCTCTTTTTTCAAAACTTATTTTCAAAATTTTCCGGAGAAGTGAATTTTTCATGTACAGACTTCTAATATGGTTCATTTCAAAGCGAATTTCATATAGTTTCGGAAACTGCTTTCAATTCCGTACTGACAACATTGTCCCTTTATGCTTGGCTGTACACAATTAAGGGTATATTCTACGCCCCGAAGACGTATGTCCCTTTCTTAAAAGCAATTGAAATGTATCCCATTATTTATTAGCAGCTTAATGTAGATATATATATATATATATTATGTTCAGTTATTAATGTTCTCCGAACCGCTTCCACCCATATTATTTCAATATTTTTTTACAATTCTGATTACTTTGTAAGTAAAAACTCGATCGAAATCCATTCATGACTTTCTGTAAAAAATCTGACATACGTTTTGTTTATTTCGCATGAAAATTCGAAAAGCGTATAGCTGGGTAAGGGGTGTGATTTTGGGCTGAGCTCTGATTATCGATCAAATGTCTCCAAATTGTGTACCTTGATGTGAAAAAATTTTGGAAAACATTTTCACTCATCCCCCAACCCCCTCCCTTTTGGAGTTATGGCCATTTTACTGCATTCTTTTCGATGATTTCTAATTCCAACGGAAGCGAATGAAATTTTCTGTTCTTTGGTACCAAGTTAAATCTCATAGAGGTGTATTTAGGATAATTTTTTTCATCAATTTTGGTGCACTCTTTTCGTAGTTTTGGCCATTTGAAATTTTCAACTATACTCGGTTGCGCAAGGGTTGAAAATCTCAAAAATTCGTGCCAAAGTGTTTAATTTTAGCAGATTTTTCGAATTTTGAGTGTTTTGTACTGGGAAAAAGGCCGAAATGAAGAAACTAACTTCAAATTTGTGTTTAGCGAGTCAAAATACCCCAATAAATACCATTTTTGTAACAGTATTACTTAAAAATCTCGAAATTTATTTTTTTTTCTCATTAAAAAATTGAAAAATCAGTGAGAAAAGTGAAAAAAAAAATGAGTTTCGAGATTTTAAGTAAAACTGTTGCAAAAATGGTATTTATTGGGGTATTTTGACTCGCTGAATACAAATACGACGTTAGTTTCTTCATTTGGTCCTTTTTTCCAGGTTCAAATACAGAAAATTCGAAAAATCTGCTAAAATTAAACATTTCTGTACAGATTTTTGACCTCTGCGCAACCGAGTTTGCCAAAAATAAATACGTTAGATAAATCTACGTTGAAAAATTCGTTTTTGGGATATTTTTAAAATTTCGTCGAACTTCGATATTAGGGTTTTTTACAGATGAAAATTTTAAATGGCCAAAACTATGAGAATGAGTGTACTAAAATTAATGAAAAAATTGTCTTTAATGCCCCTCTATGAGATGTAACTTTGTACCAGAGAACAGAAGATTTCATTTACTTTCGTTGAAATTAAAAATTATTGAAAATAATGCAATAAAATGAACATAACTCCGAACGGGAGGGGGGGGGGTAGGACAAGTTTTTAGGATATTTTTTAAATTTAGTCGAACTTTGCTACGACGTTTTTTTTACAGTTGAAAATTTGAAATGGCTAAAACTACGGGAAGGAGTACACCAAAATTTATGAAAAAATTATCCTAAATACACCTCTATGAAATTTAACTTTGAACCAAAGAACAGAAAATTTCATATTATTGGAAATAATGTAATAAAACAACCATAAACTACAAGGGGGAAGATGGTGGGGGGGGAGTCAAAATTGTTTTCAGAACTTTTTTACATCAGGGTACACAATTTGGAGAAATTTGATCGTTAATCAAAGCTGGAGCCGAAATCACCTCTTACCCGGCTACATTCTTTTCGAATTTTCATGCGAAACCATTACTCCGAACGGGAAGACGGTGAGGAGGAGGGGGAGGGGGGAAGAAAGTCAAAATTGTTTCCAAAATTTTGTTTCATCAATGTACACGATTTGGAGGTATTAGATCGGAACTCGGGGCTGGCGCCATGATCACCTCTTACCCAGCTACATCCTTTCAAACTGATAACACATGATGACTTAAGCCAAAATTCAAAAGAATGGAAAATAGCCATAGGTTGCCTGCTATACCTTGAGCTGTATGATAGGTAAGGACTTGTAGAAAATTTGCAAATTAAAAAAATATCTGTTAACGTCGTCAAATCTTCATAGGTGGCCAATTTACCTAATCGTTAACGACACCTTGATGCTCTCGCTTACAATCAGCTTTTCTCCTAAACTGCCACTCGTCTCGGTAAACATGGAAAAACACGTGCGATTGTAATCGCAATTCGCAACCTCGCCGAATAGAATCTCGCGATCTACATCTGGTAATTGCTGCACCCGTAATGCTTCGCAGATAAAAACGCGTTATTATAATTTACGAGGATGAGACCGTAAATAAATACCACCAGCGCAGCGCGCAGGGCGCAGGGCGCCACGATAACTACCAAGCCAACCAATTGGCAATTAAAGACGAGAAATAACAACAATAATGCGAAAACTTTAGCAGATGCAGCTCTGCCTTCGAACTCTTTTTCTCGTAAACGAATTAATACCGTCGTTTAAGCGAGTTAATTTTACTACAAGTATACATAATACATACATATACGTACAGGTATCGCAAACGTATACGAGAGTACTTATACTAATTATAATAATTACCGAAGTAATTAAATCGGCGTAGTGTATTTAAACGACGATAATACGCTTTACTTTAAAATAACCGATACACGTACGTACGCATACGACGCGAGCGACGTCGATTTCAGGCAGGCCAATATGGGTCTATCAATTGAAAAATTTCACCCGTATTTGTGGCCAGGCCACCAGCGCCACGTTGAATATTTACATAGACGACAAATTTCCCGCAGCAACACATAGCACAATACCTTCAGCATATGTAGCATGTTTCGAAATATATGTACATGTAACATAGCCTACGCAAGATAAAGAGAGAGAAAATCATATCGCACGTTAAGTGCATGCAAGAGAATAGCTGATTCAGCAACGAAATGTGTGTGCTTCTGGAAAACGTTCAAAAATTCAAGAAAATTTTTCATCCTTAGCTCGTCGTATATTTTTTTTCGAATTCTCACCGCAGAATAGCCGCGGTATAATTTATAAGCAAAATAATCGCAATCTGTCTTATTATCTTACACGATGAAAAATTACGAATTGGTCGATACTGTTGGAACAAAAATCGATAAGAACGCCAGTAAAAAATTACCAAGCACCACACTACGCGTATGTGTATGTTTATATAAATGTATTGTACTAAATTTTACACATCTTGATACGATATAAATTTTTCTTGGAAAAAAAAAATCGCCATTAATTTGAAAAGAATTTTGGTATTTTTATACCGAGCGAGTAAACGGCGTTTTAAAATAATTACGTACTTCGTTGTAAGAAGTTACGATATGAAATACGATACGAATTCCGATGCTGAGATGATTCAAATACATAATAATTAGGAAAATTACTCGGAAGTATTTTTATAGATCCGAAGAAAACTCTAGGATCTATTTAATTTTAAATTTTTTGTTACGACAAATGATTGTCGAACGTGAATTTATTTCAAATCCAACCAAAAGAAGGAGGGGACAGGGACAATTTTACGTTTCTGCCCTCTCCCCAGAGTATGTAATTTTTTTCCCAACAAGAAAATACACACAATCGAGATCCATTCGAAGATGTCTGATAAACGTCGCGTCGGGTCGACTCTACTACTGGTACATATTAATCAACGAAACATCTAAATGTAGAGGGTAATGAAATTTCTCCCAAACCGGTTGAACCATTTTCAAGAAATTTGCTTCGTAGTCAAACACAATGTAGTACACGGCAATGCAAATGAATATAATGTCTGTAGGTCTAGGTATATTTTAAAATCTTAGTACGTAGACGGGACTATCTCTCCATTAACCTAGATAATAATACGAAAAACGCACATCTACGCTAACACATATTTATATTAAGAAGAGACAACTCGACAAACAAAAGTGTATATAAAAAGCTGCTAAAAAAAAAAAGGAAAAAGTTCAACAACTAAATCACATATTTAAAGGTCAAACCGTATCGGTGATAGAAAAACATCAATGGGATGTGAGCTAGATAACGTTAATTTTCTTATATCATCGGTTCAGATTCCAATTTTGGACGATGGAAAAACACCACGTGTTTCCATCGTGTCTCGTAGTCGTACATCACAAAGCACACACAGACGACGCGCAAATTGAGACGAAATTATCTCTCATTTTACATAATATGTAGCTAAGTAAAATTAATGTTTATAGTTGTAAAAAAAAATATTAAAAAAATAAAAAAAAATTAGGTAAAATGCGTTTACATTAGAATGATAGACACGACACTGCAAATAATATTCACATTAGGGTATGGGGGTTAAATCGCATGAAATTCAACGACACACACACACACACACATATACACACACACACGTAACGTTATAGAGACCGGCGCGTCGCGTAAATTACCTTCGATAAATTCGACGACACGAAGATATTGATACGATAGATATTTAGGGTATCGCGAGCAAGTCACACGTACACTTGAAACACCTCCGATGCCTTCACAGTACACAGCACTACGTCGATCAACAGGTCTCTTTCGTTTACAAACTGTAATATTTAAACGATGGATGTTTTACTCTAAGCAATTGTACACACGTACGCGTAGCGCCCCGATACTTTAAAACGTTAGCAAGCCTACACAGCTGCGACCGCGTTCATTACTATATAAAAAAAAAAAAAAAAAGAAAAAAAAAGAAAAAAAAAAAACGTGCTAAGTTGGAGGGGGCAGCCGTCGGAATCAACTTT
>FIZR01007930.1:0-17521 GCA_900060175.1 Ferrisia virgata
TTGGGAAAGAAAATAAAATGAAAAAAATACAAAATAACCCCCCCCCCCCCCCTCATCAGCCGTTGGTCGATAGACTGTAATAGCTTTGTTTTCATTGAAAATATTACATAGAAAATCAGGCTAAAAATAAGAAAACCCTATTAAAAAACAACTTTTTCGTGGTTGTGAGGGGGTGCAATGCGGCGGAAACGTCGAACATCCAGAATCTGTACAAAATCAACGTACGAAATTTCAACTTCCTAGCTAAATTGGGGGGAGGGGGAGTTATGCGAAGAACAAATTCAAAAAAATAACATATTTAGAGCTATAAAGGGGTGTAATAGGGCTGAAATGTCGAGACCCCTAAAAGGCACAGTTATGGTTTCTTGCTACATATCAATTTTCAACTGTCTAGCTCAATTTAGTGGGAAGGTAAGGTGGGAAACAGCCCCTTTCTACGGTCAAATACAGGAGAAACCCCTATATCTCCCTACCTAATTGATCCAGGAAGCTGATTGTTGAGTATGACATGCAATTTTCGATTCCCTATTGATTGGGTTGAAAGGAAACAATTTTTGCTGTTTTGGCCGCTCAGCACCCCTTCTCCCAAATTTGGGCATAACTGAATTTTGACGTTAGGTCTTACCCACTCGTACATATTTAATCCACCGCTAAACTGATCTTATTAACCGAATTGGAACGATTCTGGTATGTATCGAGCAGACTAAATAATTTTAGTCTTCATTGGGGGGGGGGGGAGATAAAAATTTTAAAAATAATAAATATTCTACTTGGCTAAAAATTATTGTTGTGGTATTCTAGGACGTTAAAACAGTTTTTGTGGATCCTTTCCCCCTCATCCATTGTTAGTCGATAGACCATAATAGTTTGGTTTTTATTTATAAAAAATATAAATTTTTATATATTTATCACAAATGAACCTCATTTGAAACTCAGTCTTCATTTTCATACGACGAAAATAATAAAACATATTTTGGGTTCTGATTGTTCTACGTTACACACCGCCTGTCATTTTTAGGTATGCAATTCATTTTACCTTAATGCAATTTATCGTGGAGAATTTTTAATAAAATTGGCTGCTAAAAACTAGTATTCGTGATATTCTGACATTGATATAATTTATTACGTGGAAAAATCCACTCGATCGATGGCTAATCTTACATTTTAACATTTTCGAACCGGTTACAGGAACGACGAGTGCTATTATGCTATGCGCTTTTGTAGTAGATCTGATCGTTTGGTATAAAGCTGATAATATTAAGTTCGGTACCGACGAACCGTTGCCACCAGCACAAGAAGAAGAACTGGCTCCAATTGCGGAGAAAGCTTGCTGCGAAAATGATAAAAACTGATCGATTCTTTTCGACATGTTGAATGAATTGGAGGAAATTCTAGATTGGTAACGCAACGTAAGTATCTCGTCGTTAAAAATAAAACATTGTGTCAATTATTTTGCATAACATTCAGCCTGGAAAAAATATTTGACGTATTTACGGCGTAGATTATGCAATTTAATTAACGTGTTTTACGAGTACTTCGATCAATTAATCGTTTGTGTATTTTCAGGTGACGTAAGATGGCTGGCGAATTATTCGACACGGTCGTTGTTTTTTTTTTTTTTATTGGACTGATTATGTTAGAGACTAATTGATAATATTTTATTAAGCGAATTTCGAGTGTGATATCAGCTCAAGACATCACGTTAATTTTCTTTTTTTTTTTTTTTTTTTTTTTTTTTTTTTTTAGTACAAAATGTTAATGCGCTTTTAAGTTACCCATTGCGTATTGTTGTAATTTTTTGTCTATTTTTTTCTCTTTTTATTTTCCATACCGGTTATGCAAACGTGACAATACTTGAACCCTATATTTTTATTATTATTATTATTTTTTTGTTATTATATTATTTTAACGTTGATTTTAGTAGTGCTGGCATTTAAACCGAGTGGTAATTTTCAAGTATTGTTACCACAAATATGACGTAGGTATGTCTACGTAAATTCGTGCATATATTTTACGAACGTATAGATTGCAGTACCAAGTACTTGTGGGGACGTTTGGAATCAAGAATTTATAATAGTGTCATCGGAAACTTGGTCGAATACATTCTTAGTATCCAGATTGTTCCTACTTTAATTTTTTTTTTTACCCTTAATTAATTGTTTTTTTTTTCTTGTTTTATATAAATATGTTTTTTTCTTTTCTCTTCTTTAAAATTTATATTTTTGTTAATAATTTAGTAGTCTGGTCAACGAATACGGTTTCCAATTGTTTAAGATAATTTTTACATAATAATTTTTTGTTACACGAATCTGATAAACACGTAAGCGAATTTTGTTGACCTTAGTGTAATTAAGATCTTTTAACGCAATTATGTCAATTTTTTCTTTTTTTTATACATATTTACGTTTGACTCGTTTTATTAATTTCTTTTATTATTTTTTTTTGCATATGTTGTTGTTTTAATTTATTTTTTATTTACGTAAATAATTTTTTGTTAGTAATTTGGAATCTTTTTTTTTAATTATTATTTTTTACTTTTTTTTTCTTTTGCCCAATATGTAGAACATAACGAAACAACTACTGTCTTCCTGGTTTACATAGGTAATGCCCCCAATCCCATATTAATTTTACTCCTTTTTATCTTTCTCATGCAGCCTTACCACTCAGTAACATGATTATTAAAAAAAATTTGTGATAATTTTCTAATTGTTATTATTTATAAATGCTAGTCAATACAACAAAGGAATTAATAAAGAAAACGGGTTGTAAAAACAACATTTATATCAAAGGCGAACATTTTTTTATCGCTTTTTACTTTATATAATTATTTCTAATATTTTTGTATATTTTGTAATGTGATTATACTGTGTATACTTTTCCTTTTTAATTTTTTTTTAATTTTTTTTTCTTTTATATTGTGTTGCGTAGATGTGTTAATTTTAAATTAATAAAAATTGTGTTTTTAATGCAATTCTTTTTTCAAGTTTTATCTCGGGTACTTACTTGTAAGAAAAACAATCGGTAAAGAAAAATATTTATTAAAATGATTCGATAATTAAAAAAAAAAAACAAACAACGTTGTATATAAATTACACATTCGTGAAGTGAAACTCCGATGTAAGATGGAGAACTCATTTTTGTTCGAAAGTTTACTTTTTTTTATTCATCACCTGGAAATAAAAATAAAATTATTTGTTGATACATGCTACAAAAATAAAATCGAAAAATATTTTAACCTTGGTTATCAAAATAAAAATATAAATAATATGCTATGAATCAATGAAGTTGCTAGAAAGCTGCTCGTTATTGGATTTTTAGCAATCTGATTCGTTTATTAGTCTATTCAATTTGAATTGAGCCCTAGTTATCAGAATAAAAATGTAAACAATAAGCTATGAACCAATGAAATTGCTAGAAATCTGTTCGATATTGATTTTCCAGCAATCTGATTGGTTAATAATAATTATGTTTGGACTGGCGAGGGCTCAATCGAAATTGAACCCCAGTTATCAGAACAAAAATGTAAACAATATGCTATCAACTAATCATATTGCTATAAATTTGCTGGATATTGGATTTCTAGCAATCGGATTGGTTTGTGATAATTATGTTTATACTTTATCGTAGTAAGAGCTCAATTTAAATTGAACGGACGTCGTAGTGCTAAGTCTTTTTGTTTGGCGCAAGATAAAGCAAACAATAGGACATTTTTACAGTTTATCATAGGTTTATACTTTCAAATCATTTCATCCATTTTATAGGAGAACTTCATGAAGAATTTTCAGACGTTTTAATTTATTAGGAAAATATATGGCAACATTTTAGTCAATTCTATGATACTGAATATCGATAAAACAACTTTGGAAGCGGAGTTTAAATGATTCTACATCTCAAAAAATTTCATAATTTTTTTAATTTCTACACCTAAAATTCACTTGTGATGGATTTTCAACAAATTTTAGTTTTAGTATTACGTACCTTTTTTTGAGTAGTGTCATCAACTTTTTCTCCGTACATTCGTTTAAAAAGCTCGATAAATATCAGTCTAGGATTTTAGCACCTGAAAAAATAATATATACCTAGGTAAAGCGTTCATACAAACGTTAGAGTAAAAAGGCTTGTTGAGAAGCATTTCAAGTACCTATCAAAGTTTCAATAAAAATTCCACCCTGCAAATGATTAATAAAACAAGCAAAACTTGACATTTTTAAAATAAAATTTAGTCCATATTAAAATTCAACAGTTGGAAATTTAATTGATTCAGAGATAAAACAAAAAATCGTCTTTTACCTATGAATAAAACATGGTAAAAAGAACATTTCCTAATTTTTGAAGAAAATAATTTTCGTTAATTCAAAATGGCAATATTTTTCAACAGCTTTGTTTATTTCTGCAGATGAAAAAATCTATACCCACTTTACTCACTCTTTAAATATTATAATTTTTTTTCAAAGTATAAATTTATTCCCTTTCAGCCCTTATTGTTAAACTGCTGAACAAACAATATCATATGACATTTTTCAAATAGTAAGTAAATAGAGGTACCCAGTTTCATTTTCGTATTTGATCATGAGTTTTGTGCGTTCTGCTTTTAAATTTTTCTCGAAATTGCCGAATTATGAACTCCAATAATCCTATCGGTGTTTTTCCATAATTTCCATTTCCAATATCAAAGTTTAAACTACATTCAACTTACGGCGAATAACCACTGTAAGAAGAAGCAGCGGAGAAAGTGGGTGCGAAACCGGCACTGGCGAAACTTCCAGCAGATGCGTAGCTACCAACGGCCGGGTAAGAAGAATAGCTCGGGTATGATACGTAAGAGGGTGCAGCCACAACAGCGGGTTGTACGGCAGGAGCAGCATATACGGCGGGTTGTACGGGTACGGCGGCCACAGCGGGTTGCACAACGGCGACACTGGGTTTGACGTAAACTGGTTCGTATGGTTCTTCGATGACGATGCTCTTCTTAATGGGGTATCCGTAATCGTATCCACCACCGTAACCATAGCCACCATAACCACCGTAACCACCGTAATAACCACCGTGGTATCCGCCGTATTTATGTTTAGCTAAAGCGGCGCCTCCGATGAGGGCTCCGGCACCAAGAGCTCCGGCGCCAATAACACCAGCGCCGATAACTTTAGCAGCTCCTAAACCGCCAATAACAGCGGCACCTTTGGCTAATCCTAATCCTAAAAGTAATCCACCATGTCGTTTTGGTCTGCTTTGGCTATTTTGATTTCCAGCCGAACCTGCGGGTATATCAAAATTATCAGATCCAGGATCACAAAACTCAGCACCGTTTATTATACGTACGACAAATAGAGTAACTCACTTTTATCAGAAAAATCGATTGGCTGAGCTAAGCAAACAGCCGCCAATAATACAACAGATCCGAGAACTAAGTATTTCATTTTTATTAGCACTTGAAAGAAAATACGTAAAGGAAAAAAAAGCTTGGAAAAAAATACGAAAGTACTTGTACGCACAAACACACCCCGGCGATGTCTCGAGTCCGAATGAGATTCTTGAAAATTTAAAGTAGAATTAATATTTATAAAAAGGACCGAGCCGCGCGAAGTTTTCTTACACGCTTTTTTTAGCGCAAAAGTAAATTCGAAAAACCGGTTCCGATTTTTATACTGCTTCTCAAAGTGCACAAGTTTTGATGAAATACAGAAGAAGAGGCATTAGCGGTTTATTGGTAATTGGTATAGCTCTCTGTAAGGTCAAGGGCGTTTCATTTCGTCGAACTAGCGTAATTCATTTTTACACATTTTCGATTACATAATAACGCATTCCTTTCACCGAATTTCAGGATGTACGAGTAAAATAGTAAATTCTCCTTCTACTTGTTTTTTCCGTACACCATAAGTATACGAATAAACTCGCATAGGTAGCTTTTTTTTCTCTTATTATTTTAATAACATGCTTCTTGAAAAAAAAAAAAAAAAAAAAAGTTAACATTCTGAATGATTTGTGTAATGCTGTCAGGAGCAGATAATAAACGCACGATTTTTTTCCTTCTCTTGAGTTTGTTGTGGAAAAAAAAGAAAAAAAAAAATCAAAATACGATGAGTTGTTAACTCACGTAACGTAGAATTTTACCAATATATGGAAATAATTATTTACCTACAGCCTATAATTTTATACTTAGTTGATTTACATTAAATAATATACTCGTTTAATTTGTCTTATTAACGAAAAACGTTTAATTTTTACGAATGAGCTGCCTAAATTATGTTAATGTATGGATCGATATTTCAATAAAACAGATCCTTCGTAATTTTTGGCAACAATCATCAGTATATTTCCATGTATGTATGTAGCTATGTACTCTACAAGTAAGGTCTAATATTTGGAGAGCTGACTGACTAATATCATCGCAGAAGAATGCGTTTTTATGTTTGTTTTAACTTTAGTTTGAAATGTTGAGTGTTGAGTGCACCTAAAGAGATTTAATAAGTACTTTACCGAATGTAGTATTTAAACAATACGTAAATATTTGCGTTATTAATAAGTATTTTTCGGACTAACGTGCTTGCTTGGGGTCTACCTGTTTACGATACATAAGACTGACGAGTTTCTTTGGAAATTTCGTATGATTTATTCCAATCCGATTTATGCTCAAAGAAAATTAGAAATTAAATAATCGAAAATTTTCGAAATTTTTAGTAAAAATTTTTATCGTTTATCGTCTTATCATTTTTCGAACAAGTAAATAACGTTTTGAACCAATGATATATGTTCTATGGGAGAATAGGTTAAGAAGTAGGTAAAATACTGATATTTCATTGGTCAATCATTACATAGAAGAAGAATTAGAGTTCACTTCAACCCTTCATTTTCCGACATTATCTTCTGCTAGTTAAAATTCATTCAATATTCAAGTGTCTTTTCTTTTTGTGTTGTAATTATTATTTGGTTTATCCTTCATTGATTATGATTGACGTGTATTCAATCAGGTAATGTAATTCTGAAGAAAAATACAATTCTTAATGATGCGTTCTTCTACGCATTTTGATTGTTCGTATACATGTACGTACATATGTGTGCTTCTATCCTTTAACATCTGGTAAGTAAGTACCACTACCAACTAATTAAATGAAGAAAATTATGATAATATTCTATTGATTTATAGTTAACAATGTTTTGATTTTATAGGAGTACTAATCGAAGTGATTGAGATCTGTCGTGGTAATCTTTCTTCAAGAATTATCTACATTATAAATAACTGACGCAAAGGAATACGAAGAGAGGATGTAATGTACCAGGCATGAAACATATGATCAGTATTCACAATTATAGAAAAATTTTAAGTAAGATGATACAATCGGTAGGTCATAGATCAAAGAAGGCCAATTAAAATATATTAAATGTCAAGAAAATACGATTACAAAAAGTTGGTAAAAAGAATACAAAAAATTATAGATGCTTCGAAGTTTTTTTTAAGTCTAAACATAACACGTGAAATTTACCATGGTGAAGGTCTCATATCATTCCTATCGAGTTACTTTTGATTTTTTTTTTAATGAAAATCTTCAAATAATGAATTTATATTTAAATATTACTCATAAATTGTCGCACATATGGAAATGGAAAAGTACTTTTCAATACCGGATACATTTTCACTTTTTATTTCAAAAAAAAAAAAGAATTTGGCATAGTTATCCTATGGATTGAATATTTACATTAACTAAGTAGGTGAATTTTAGCTAATATATAAATATATATAAAGTTATAAAAAACAAAATCTTTGGTATTAAAAGACCATGATATAACATACAACGTACCATACGATCATTCATCAAGCAAGTAGCAATAAAAAATACCTATTTGCAAATTTAAATTTTGGTAAAATTGAATTAGTCTGCTTTTAACCTCTACGATAGTTTTGCACAGGGCTTTCGCCCCCATACAGCACAGCGTGACTGCTAGCTACTCCACTTCTTCCATTACTGACGCTGTTTGCAATGACAGTAGAAGCAGGTTTTTCTCTCAAAGGCGAGCTAATCTCTTCTTTATATGATTCAGCATTCGGTCTAGATGGATATGAGCCTAACACAATCGGGAACCAAGCGTTAAATGAAGCCGACGAACTACTCCTTGATTTACCGACGTTTTCTATTAAAAAATACGAACGAAAAAAAATGTCGTTTTAATGGTCCATAAGCATATATAATTTTTTTTCCAAATTTTAACTTTTCTTTAACCTTGAATTTTATGCTCACCTTCGGCATCTTCTTCTTCTTCTTCAATTGGAGCCGGATACACACGATTTGGTTTCTTTTTCGGTTTCTTCGTCGGTGCTGGCGGAATCGGGTTTTCATTGGCACCGTATCCGCTCACAGGTGTGTTATCTGCAGGCGGTGTTAAATTTTGCGGCGGCGATGGAATTTTGCGATCATCTTCACTGCTGTTTAATGAAGGAAATTCAACGCTCGGCGGGTAATTGTAAGACGAATCACTTTCGCCAGATGGTAAGTACGAGGTGTCTTCGTGCCCTTGATGTAAAGCGTAATTGGACGATGGTGGAGGTGGTGATGGCGGCGATGGTACGTATCGATAATAAGATGGGAGAAAATCGGCGCTGGTGGCAAAAGCTGATAAGCCGGTGTTCGGATTGAAGCCGCTGAATGTAAATGCTCTACTAGGCGTACGTTTTAATCTCACCAGAACGATAGGCTCTGCAAGATGAAACCGTTTTTTTTAGGTGTTGTTGCTATGTACTATACTAACTAGACCTCCTCTTACGTCGCACGTGTCAATAAAAATAGATGCCAGGACGATGGCCGGATACTCATATTAATAGAAGCGTGTTGTCAATGAAGTAGCCAACAGCGATTCCATTTAAGGAACGGAATAGCTGACATGTAGTAATTATCTTGTAACGCCCATACCCTTCGAGTTTATCAATGAATTATGCTAATGGAATTCGTTTTAAAATTCAAGTACAGGTAAATTAATTCTCTATTTTTATTTTTCAATCAGAACGTAGCGGGTAATTTTTTTTATGAATTTACAATGTTATATCGTTGATATGGATTATGAATTATGTCAGGTATAAATTATTTCAATCCGGAAAATGGTTAGGCATCTAATTGTCGTGGAAATATAACGAAGACGGAAATATAAAATTACTTTATTGTTTAAAGGAAAGAAATTTTTCAATCAAGTAAGTTAGTAAAGTCAGTATACCTACTGTTGCAGTAGAAAAAGAGTCCATTTAAAAAAATAAAAAGTTTTTAGCCTTTTAATTTATTTTGTTCGTACAACTTATTTTAATTTAATTTTCATAGATGATATGAAAAAAAATTGCATGAAGATTTAAAAATGATTTATACGTTACTAAGTCTATAAAACATTATTTGCACGGCTCTATTTTGTTGCACTTTTTTTTTTGAAAAATTAATGAGTGATAAGCAGCGACCATTTCATTAAATTTCATTAAAATATGAAAAAAAAAAAGTTGGAAAACTGAGAAAAACTAGCAGCTATAAATCAAAGATAATATTTACCGGCATTCGGTTCCCAAGAGACCGGTTTCAGCTCCGCAAAAGCGAGGTAACACGTGAAAAACAAAATTTTAACAATCGCGTTAAACGACATCTTCATTTCGGACGAGAACAATAATGGAGAACAATCGAGACTCTAAAAGTCAACAATCAGAATTGAAATAACTCCTCCGATTAAACAATGTACCGTTTATAAAGCCCTCGGATGATCGGTTATAGCCAATAAAGAAAATATTTTAGCCGCCAACTACACCACCGCTCGATGATACCTGAATGGAATACAAAATTTGCAAAAGATATCAACGATGGATGAAACGTTTTTCTCACGAGCTTGACTCATTCTCTATTCTATGATCATCTTTTATTTCGAAACCGTTAAAAATTCTCGGTAAAATAAAAATTTTGAAGTACCCTTACGCGTTATGAATTTTTCGTCGATACGAAGGCAGGAAAAAATATGTAAAATTTTCATTAAGTATGGTTGCGATTAAAAATGCAGTCTCGATTTTCGAGATTTAATGTTTTATTAATTACGTAAGGTACGCGATGCATTCGATTTTTTGGAAATCGATCAAGAAAACGCTCCCTAAAGCATTAGCAACTTTAACAAGTATTAATTACTTGTAGGCTGTAGCGGTTTTGATTAATTAAGTAAATGTTGCCGGAATATTGATGGCGTAATTATAACATTATCGTGTGAAAAAGTTCGCCTATTTGGTCATCCTAAAAGCTACATAGACAGTTTTATGTTAGCAAATCAAAATCAGCCTACAATTGTTTTGATTTTATCAGCTGAAACCAAATGGCGGAAATTGAGTAGATCTTGTATACTTATTAAGAATATTATTAGGTAATCAACTCTGTAACAAGATGTCGTTTCATTTCGAGTCGAAGTTCTCTTTTTCTTTGTTGGAAATGTGTTTAAGTGTGTTTGTTATGTCTATACTACCGCAATGGTATATGTAGTATTAGGCATAGGTAGCTTTTAAATTACGTTCCAAATCACCTTTTGGCTATTACAATAAATGTGTGTTTCTTGTTTGTTATAATAAGTTCATTGATTTACATTTCTTTGTATTCGATCGAAGAAACGAATAATATAAAAGCAAAAGGTGTATTGTAATCGATACCAGAGGCTAGTTTAGAATTAGATTGCTTTTTGTTCACAAGATGCTTTGTTTCGTATCTATACTTCAACTTGGTAACGATTTCATTTGATTACCTACCACTTACATATGTGATGTGGTTTTTTGCTTGTTCATTTCCAGGAGGCTAGGGTTTTTTTTCAAAAATTAGAAACAAATTACTTCCTTAATAATTATGATATGATGCCTTCACGTGGTCTATTCGGTATAAGTAGGTACTAGGTTTTCTCCATTTCTTCTCGTTTTCTCTTCTTTATCATCTTTAATTTTTAATTGAACTTTAAATAAAATTTGATAAAAATGAATAAAATATTTGGATGTAATTATCTAAACCAATAGGACATCGTCAAAGTTTCTTTTAATAATTAAGACATTCCATTGGTTATTGAACAAATTTTCTTATCACTAACCAATAAGAGAGCAGGACATTGTTTTCTATTTTTTTCTGCTCCTATTCTTCAATTCTGCGTTAAACTAACAAATTATTGTTATGTCTTATGAATTCTACTTTCAGGTGTTCATAGTGCTTATTACTGATGAATTTTGATGACGAATACCGGTCTATATTGATTAATTAACCAACTGCGAACGAAAAATATTTCAGTGCGACATTCTACCTTCAAGATCGAAGAATACATTAATTATTGAGTGACAAGCCACGCTACAACTTCCATTTGATAAGGTACCTGTTACGATGAATTCGGTACAACTACATTATTTTTAGCTCACCTACAGATATATCAACTTGATAATTACGTGTTGTCCAAGTTACCAATCTAGCTCATTTCCTATGCAACTACAACTTCTTTCTACGATCTTCTACGATGCATTCCAGCCTACGTACCGTAGCTAGTTGATCGTATTACAAATTCTGGAAATCATCTTCATTTCGACCATCCACCAAGACAACAAGACTAATCTTCAGTTCAGCAATTACAATCACGTACTCGTTTTGCGTCATTTAATCGTTCGTTGCGTCATAATCGATAAATCGAGCATTTGATTTCCGATTATGGTATTTATAGAACTGAAACGAAAAGAAAAAAAACTTTACCGGTTGCAACGCGCCAGTATGATTTTAAAATTCTATCGCTATACTTAATATAGGTAATTTTTATTCTGCCAACATGCTTCTGTTAAAATACATATTTTGGCTGGCCAAAACATATTTTCGGGTGTGTTTAATAGCACGTGCACTATGAGAATTATGCATCGTGCATAGTATTGGTTTTAGTTTAGTTAAGTATATTATACATTGTTGCATTTTTAAGGTGATTTTTTTACCGATTTTTTTTTGTTTTTGTAGAATGTGTAGCATATATTTAGATCTCATATGCGACTTCTGGAGTGACATAATGTTTGTTTGATTAAGCACCGGTGTACGTCAATCAGGGTCAATCTTTAAACTTTCTCTGGTACCTTGGCTCGTTTCACTCTTCAATACCTTCATGCGGTGTGTGGAATTACGTCGTTGTTACTGTTAATGGAAGTTTTTTGCGTATAAATTCACAACTGTTACTGGTGTTACGCGTTGTTGGTGAATTTTTTAGTGTAGAAAATTTTCCGAGTAAGTGGATTGGTGTATGAAAAAAGTGCTTGGAATTAACTTATTAGTATAATTTCGTAATTAGATAAGTATACCAATTTATATCGTTTTGTTGGTGGGTTTTTAGTTGTGCTGTATGAAACTACGTACCGAATCATATTCGAAAATAATAAGTTACTGTTTTTGATATTATTTTGGTTTAAATTTTTAATTCACAAGTTCATCTTATTTTTGGTTTCCGTTAAAGAATTATTTTTGTTTACACTGATCAACTTCATTTTTTTGATAAAAAATTCTTTAGATAGGAATAGGTAGCTTGGTCGGAGGTGACTATTAAATTTGCAATTTAATGGAATTATTTTCATGTAAATGTCAAATCTCATCAATTTTTATTATAGTTAAGCCCCAAGCTCGATTTACGAGATTAAAAGTAGGAAAAAAATGTCTTAACATATTTAATTTACAATTTGTCGTCGGATGTGGGAACCGGATCCTCGACTAGTACGACATCTTATTGCACGTGTTCTTTTCAATCTAAATTAATAGATTATGTAAATTTTATTTCTTTTTTTTTTCTTTTTTTTTTGCGAATCAATGCGCGTGTGAATTAAAATATAGAAAAGAATACTAAATTGTATTTGCAATTTTATATAAATTTCTTTCGTATGATAATTCTCTTCCAATTTAATGGCGGATAATACGATAATAGAGTTTTTTAATGATATTTCTGAAAAATTGATTGTTTAGAAAGTACTGGTAGGTAGAGGTACCTGTAATAGACATTTTCTTGGATTCGAATAATTTGTCTTTTTTGTCACGTAAGCTGTCAAATCGTTATTCGTAAGCGGTCATTGCTGTTCTGTAGTATGTACCTACCTAACTACATACATTAACAAAACGATGTAATTGCTAATGGTTTAGGTTAGGTGTAAATTAAAATTTTAGATAAATATTTATAGGCATCAAAGTATGTATTGTAATTGCGTATATGTTAACATACGCAATATATTACGTTCACGTATGTAAGATTTATCTTATAGGCTACTTTGTAATATATCATATTTCACACTGTACATGAAATATGAAGTCACAAGCGACGAGATAATTCGGCTACGGATGCGAACGAATAATTATTGACCAGTGGTCGTGTACGAAACACGTGTGAATCATCGATAATGCTCGGAATATAAATTAAAAACGAAAAGAAATTTTAATATTCTATTTAAATAATGAAGGAAATTTATTGTCACTTTGTATGGTGTCTGTCGTACAGGTTCGGCAAATATGAAGATCGTACCGATATTCGCATTATACGCGGTTATCTTGATTGTGGCCTGCTTCAGTTTCATTAATGCACAAACAGCATCCGCCAATAGTACGAGGAAACTGCAGATTACCGAGAATTCCAACCCTCAAGGTTAGATGGTATTATTATTATTCAGTTTTAGAGATAAAGTAATTCATGATATAGATGCAAGTATTTAAATAGGTAAATTTTTCTCTTGTTGCTGACTGAAGGCTCTCGTGTTTTAATCGTCTGGTTATTTGATTGTGTATTCTGTCTCGATCTTGTCCCTGAATTATGTAACTATAGGCAAACCTTCGTACAAGAATGTTGAATTAAATATCAACACTTGATTTTACTTTTCATGTTTCAGTTCTTCGTAACTATTATGTGTACTGGCAGAATTTGACCAATTTCAATATTCGTAAAAAAAAATTGAGTAGTAAGTTTTTTAGTGAAAGCGGTGGGGTGAGAGAGGCTTTAAAAAAAAAACAAAAATACCTGAAAAATAGTCAAAATGAACTTTGTTGATGTTAATGATTTTTCACTAGTGGAAAATATAGAGTGTTATTGTGATTTTGATATGGCGAATGGGGCCTTATGAAGTGTATTTCATAAGACTGAATTATCACTAATTTGAACCGACTTTAATTTTTTTAGCCTGATTTTCTCTGTCATATTGTGAATAAAAGCTGAACTAATACTCGATCTACAACAAATGCGGAGAGGAATATCAACAAAAACTGTTTTGGGGTACTGGAAGATTATTGAGATCATATTTAAGCTGCGTAAAATATTTACCACATTTATCTCCTTTTTCTCCTCCGAATACAAAGATTATTTAAACGACTTAATATCGATCAAAATCGCTGGAATTCGGCCAATTGGCTTAGATTAGCAGTGAGTTGGGTATGCATGAGTGGAGATGACTTTGGGTCGAAATTCAATGAAGTCCAGAATTTGAGAAGGGGGTTCTGAAGGGCAAAAATTTAAGAAATTATTCGTCATCGAAATGATGAATGTAAAATAAAAAAATCAGCCTCCTACGTTAATTGGAAAGCGAGATATTGAGAATTTTTCCTCTCTTTGATGTTGAGAACTGTTGGTTCCTCGCCTATCTCTCTCATAAATTGAGTTACAATAATGTTGAAATTTGCCATTTGCGTAAAATAGAGATCTCAGAAGTGTCTTTTGAGGATTTCAACTTTTCAACAGCACTGCACTCTGCTACTGACCCAAAAAAGTGTATTTCTGAGAGGTTTCGATTTTATTTCACACATATCTACCCTCCAATAATTTGACATGTAGATTTGGTAAGGGTTTACTTTTACAGATAAATTTTCCCCACCCAGATTAAGAATTTAGGAATGGAGTCTGCTGAAAAACCTCAGATTTGGTAATGGGGTCTAGACGTGTCTTGTGGGGAGAGGGGAGGTACGTTATTTCAAGTTTAGCATGATTTTCTATGTCGTGGTCATATTGTCAAAGAAAACCAGGCTATTACGATATATCCACCTACGCAGGATGAGGGGGAGGGGATTATCAACTAAATCGATTAAAAGGTCTTAGAAGACTATTACAACCATTTTTGTTCGTGTCAGATATTTATTTTTATTTTTTGTTTTTTTTTTCGAAACTAAAAATCATTTGCTCAGCTTGATACCAACCAAAATCTATCAAATTTTGGAAATAAGCCAAAATTGGTGGCAGATTTGATACTCTGGAGTGAGGATAACCTCGGGTGAAAGTTCAGTTGCGTTCAAATTTAGGGGAGGAGGTGCCGAGGGTCTAAAATTGCAAAAATCGTTCATTGTTAAGCCAATTGATAACCAATGCAAAGTTGTATTAAATATTCAAAAATCAGCTTTCTAGGTTCATTAGGAGGGGAAATATGAAGGTTTCCCCCCTTTTTGACCCTGGAAAAGGACTGTGCCTTCCGCATCTTCCCTCCAAAATAAGATAATAAGTTGAAATTTGGCATGCAGACTTGGTAGGAACCATGATGTGCCTCTCGAGAGTTTCAACATTTCAGACCAATACTTATTACACCTCCTCGCAGCCCCAAAAATGTAGTTTTTTGGTCGGTTTTTCCAATGGAGTTTGTCCCACCCATAACTCCCCACCAACTTGATCTAGCAGGTTGAAATTTGCTATACAGATTTAGCATAGGTCTGAGATGTGCCTTTTGGGGATTTCACCTTTTCACACCGATATCTACCTGTACCCCTGCCGGCCCTCCATTGTTCAAGAAAAAACATCTCAGAGCACTTCTTTTTTCACTCCGTGAGTTGACAGTTCGGATATTATAATTTTTTTCTCTCAAGAGTAAAATCATTTAGTTTGCTCGATACTGACCAAAACCGTTCCAATTCACTCAATAGGTTCAGTTAGACGGTGGATGAAAATACATGAGTGGGTTATGCCCTTGGATTAAATTTCAATCATGTCCAAATTGAGAGCGCGTTGCTGAGAGGCTAAAGTCGCAAAAATTGCTCCTTTCTTTAGCCAATCGGTAATGAATCCAAAGTTGTATAACACACAAAAATCAGCCTCCTAGGTCAATTGGGAGATAAGATATGGGGTGGTTTCCTCTTTTTGATCTTGAAAATAGGCTATTCTTCCCGTATATCCCCTTCAAATTGGGCCAAAAATTTAAAATTTTGTATGTAGACTGGTTACGAGCCATAGATGTGCCTTTTGGGTGTTTTAACATTTCAGACCCATTGTATTCCTTTATAGCCTCAAAAACGTGGTGTTTTGGACGGTTTTCTGATATTTTGAGAGTGTTCTTCGCGCATCTCCCTTTCAAATTGAGCGAGCATATTGAAATTTGGTGTGTGGATTTAGTGGGGGTGGTAGATGTGACTTTGGAGGTAGGGGATTTAGAGCGTTCCATATCTCAATTTCAACCACTCTAAACTAATCTGAAAAGTTTAGATTTGACATTCAGATTTGACTGGGACTGAATTGGGATGAAAATTTATTCTAGACGATTAACTTTTCATTTACAATTCAGCAGGGATAAGTAATCTTCATAAATTTTCAAAATGTGCCTTTTAATGGTGAAAAAATTTGATTTATTTCTGTGAATTTGGGACCCGAGGGAGTTGCACTTTTTGTAACATTTTAACATGTTTTCACAATTTAAAAAAAATTCAGCCTTAAAAACCAAATCCCATTAAAAAAAGTGAAGTGTTGGTAGTTCTTCAGCCCTCATATAGGCAAATAATGAGGTGATATTGAAAGCTTCTCAAGCATCATTTTCAATCCAGAAGATGGAAAAGGTACGACCGAAATTTCTACTAATATGGTATCTCAACTATAATGGTATTTCCTTTGAGAAGGAATTGGTAGCAATTACTTGTGAAATTTTCATAAATTTTTTATACATAGAACGGGAGAGGGAATTTTTTGAAGCTGATTATACTACCGGTATAAATCCATGTTGTTTTTAAATATCAATGGATTTTGTTTACTATTGGAATAATAAATTCACCCATTATAATTACTTGACAGAAAATCGCAATGATATTGGTGAAAAATTGAAAATCCATGTTGCTTTGAATTTTTGATAATCATTTATTAATGTTTGCAATGGCGAGAGCTCAATTTAAATTGAACAGACTATGAATGATGAATATTCTGTCCTAAATGATAATTATTGGTTACGTCTCATTCCCACAGGGTACTAAACTTGGAGCGCTAGTGTAGCAACCAATGAGAACGTTTGTTTACTTTTGAAACCGGACTTTTCTTATCTCTGTACTGTGTGGTGTATTATATTTCGTGAAAATTATAACAAAAATTTGTGAAAAATTAATAATGTTGAAAATTGGAAGCTGTTATTTAACATCTGGCTGGGTTTTGATACTTGAAGACAAATTCCAAATATCTCTAAAGGTAATTTCTTCTTAATACCAATCTTTATTAGGAAGTTGTTGTCGAAATGAACTTCAACATCCAACCATGGTTTTGATGGTTGTCCAGATGTTCAATAATAGCTTCCCTTTTCAACATTTTTAATTTT